>VWYP01009404.1:0-35116 GCA_013400435.1 Pycnonotus jocosus | reverse complement strand
TTTTTTTCTTTTTTTTTCTTTTTTTGGGCTGGTTTCCTCCTTTAATATATCGCTTTCAAGTTTGGTATATTGGGCACAAAAAACTGACCTCCTGACCTTGTCTTTCAAGCTGAAGTATGAGACAATATCTGACCAATTATGTTTCAGTTGCAAGCCCTATGTAGATGGAATATTTCTCAGGATGTGGATAGAAGTCAGTAGTATTTCCCTTTATGTTTAAATGGCTTTTTTAGCCACTTAGAGATTAAGTGGTGAATATAAAGGGAAAGACCAAAAAAAGGACTTTAAAAGGTGTTAAATTTATCATGTGCCATAAAAGCAAAGATATCTAATAAGCCACCAGTACTTCTTGGGTGGTTTTTCAGTTTCGTTTTACACTTTTGAGATTAAAAGATACATGCAAAAATATGTACAAAGTACCTTTTAGAAACTTTGGAAGAGGTCAAGGAGAAAATAGCTGGATTTCAAAAGCTGAACTTTTCAAGGATTTTCTCTGATTTCTCTAAAACAAGATAGCCTCCTCCTCCTCTTAATAGTTCTTCAATGCCTTTTTGGTAGCCAAAATCTTTGTTCTTTTTTTTTTTTTTTTTTTCAGCTTTGTAAAAGAAGAACTAAAAACTAATTATGGCTATGGAACTTTTGCACAGAAGAGTTTAAAAAGCACAGACGTAAAGAAGGGGAAAAGATGAGGGCCCATTTATCTCATATTGACAGGACTAGCTTCAAAAGATGACCTTGAATCATAATCATCCTAATGAGCTGAAAATATTTCACTTTAACAAGTGAAACTATAATCAAATCAGTTTCTGAAAGCTCTACTAATGAGCATTTCCTTTGATGAAAACATGGTTCACTGTCTTAGTCTGCAGGAGGTGCACTACAGTAAGAGGCCAGCTCATGACAACTCATTAGCTGACCTGGGGAGAGACTAATTTGAATGCTTTTGATAAAAATTTCAAGGCTTTTTACTTAAATTACAATTTATGCACTTTTATAAATAGTCTAATTTTTATAAGTTGGGGGAAACGGGCTACGAAGACTTCAAAGTCATGGAACAAAGTTTGTTTACAACATTTATTCTGTAGGATCTACAGAAATTTCAGGGGAGAATATTTTTAGTTGGTACTTTTATTTTTTTCCTTGATAAAAAAACAAATGTCCTGAATTCAACCAATTCTCATATTTGTTTATGCACAGAAGAAGAGGTCTGCCCTCCCCAGCTCCCTTTTTTTCCTGACTGATGAAAACACTTTAAACTTTATAGCATTTAGCACTGGCAATATTTAAAGTCACTATTATTTACTGTGAGCTACTATATCAATTATCTCCAGAAAAGCAGGCTTGTCTCATTAGGAATCTCAGTCATTCATTCAATTTCTTTAAACTAGCAGCAGAACTCAAATGAGAAACGATTACACAAATCTGGTTTACTACCACAGAGCCCCCCTTCCAGGGCTTATTCATTAGGATTATTCATCATTTTAACTCCTGCTCTGCTCAACACAGAGAAACACTTTTTCTGGTTTTCCTCCCTGCATGGCAGAGTTGCTGTCAAAGCTGCACTTCACACTGGAGTGTTCTTGAGCTGTTTTAAGTTTCACTCCCAGTCAGATCTTGGCTTTCAGAGACTTTTCTCTCTCCAGCACTACCTTTGCTGCAGACTTTTAAGGCTGTTCGACTCGTGTGTGTGTGTGTTATGTGTCAGCGTGCTCTCCTCATTCTCTGTGTGCTGCAAAAGCTGCACTGAGGTGCACAGAATGTTCACCTTGTCACTGTTTAGCAGATTATCCTGACTAACTAAAGCAGGGAATGAGGTGCTTCCACTTTGTGCTCTGCTCAGTGATTTTTCTGCAGTACACCCAGTAAGGGCTTTGTACATTAAGTGTAAGAGAAGTTATTCTTCTCTTGCCCAGAAAAATTGTGGCTGCCCCATCCTGGAAGCGTTCAAGGCTGGGTTGGATGGGGCTAGGAACAGCCTGGAATAGTGGAAATTGCCCTTGTCCATGCCAGGGGGTGGAACAGGATGAGCTTTAAGGTCTCCTTCAACACAAACCATTCTATGGTTCTGTGGTTCCATAAGTCCAGCATAAATCCGTGCTGGCTGCCTGGGACAAGCATTGCAGAGCTCAAAGTATCTCCTGTCAGCTGCAAAGATCCATGAAAATGCACTGTATTAGTGCAGCTGGAAATTATGGTCTGGACTCAAAACTTTTTAAGGAGGTCTCCCTGATGTCCCCCAGTCACGGAATCACACATGGAATCATTAAGGCTGAAAAAAGATCATCAATCTAAGATCAATCTAAGACCATCAATCCAGCCTTTGAATATCACATGGTTTAGTATCACTTTGTGAAGTACCACGTCTGCTCATTTTCAAGCCCTGCCAGGGATGGTGACTCCACCACTGCTCTGATGAGGGTATTCCATTGCCTGACCACTCCTTTTGAGAAGAAGATGTTCATAATGCTCAATCTAAAACTCTCCTGGTGTAACTCAAGGCCATTTCCCGTTGTCCTGTTGTTTGTTACCTGGGGACAGAGCCCAACCCCCACCTGGCCACAACCTCCTTTCAGGTACTTGTAGAGAACTATAAGGTCCCTTCAAGCCTCTTTTTCTCCAAGATGAGACCCCTCAGCTCCCATCCCTGCTCCTCATTGCATTGTTCTTTGGACAAGGCTTTTTAGTGGTTGTAGTAATTTGATGGTTCATAATTTTGGCAATTGCAAGTGCTATCAGCAAAACCAGTCCTTAAAAACTATTAGGATGTGTAATAGAAATGGTGAAATAAAAAACTAGGAAGCAAAATGGAGTCAGTAGGTAAAATTTGATTTTCATTTACAAATCCTGTTGTAAACTCAGAACACAAGCTGGTCTGTGCTTGGGAGGTCACTGAAATTAAGTATGATGTCCCTGGTGTTCAAACAAACAAACAAACAAACAGAAAAAATAAAACAAACCCAAGCAACTGCAATTGGTTTTGAACAATTTCCATTTGAGGGGGAGGTTTTATAGGATTTCAATGAATTTGTACAAGGAAAAGCAAAGGTATTCTCAAACACCTTGAAGTGGAACAAGGCATCATGGAGGATCAAACATTGCTTCATCTCTGCACAGCTGGAAAATGACAGGGGAGAACCCTAAAAATGTAAGACCAAACAGTAATGAATTGGACCTATAAATTCCTGTACTTTTGGGGTTGCTTGCACAAAACATTTATATTCATGGGAGAGCCACAAGTTTTTTTCTGTCACAAATCAAAGATGGGAGTTTTACTCAAATTTCATTTCAAGTTTTATTTCAAGGCCAGATTGGATGAGGCTCTGAGCAACCTGGTGTAGTGGAAGGTGTCCCTGCCCATGGCAGGGGGGTAGAATGAGATGAGCTTTAACTCAAATCATTCTATGATTCTATGAAGTTTTTGTGCATATCAACAGGATTGAATCACTAAGAGTTAGGAGAGTTTATCACTTAAAAATTAAGACAGTATTTGGAAGATTTAGTCTTTCTTTTTATTTTAATCTCTTGGGTTTTGCTCATCTTTGTGACAATTCTTCCATCAAGGAGGTAAAAAAATTAAAAAAAAAAGATAGAATTTTCCTAGGTCCCTCGAAGGAATATACTTTTTAAGTCCTTGCAAATGTAAAATAGAAGCAGTGGAGGTTTGACAGAAGTGGGAAGCAAGGGAAAGAAGAAATTCTCCTAGAAGCCTCCAGTAACTGAGGTGGGTGAAGGTGATAGGGCTCCAAAGCACAGCAAGCAGGTGGATGGCACAAGCTCCTCTCTGGAGAAAGGAGAGAGTGGACCTGCTAAAGACTCAGACTGATGATCCCTGTCAGATTTAGTTGCTGTGACTGAGGAATTTGCCAGCTTAGCTGTCAAGCTGTAGTCATGGTCGTCTGCTTCTTCGTCTTTTACCAGAGGCAGCAGAATGGGTTTATGCTCCTGGAATATTAATTTAAAGTCCTTTTCTTACAGTTTAGGTTTTGCTAAGTCTTACAGAGATTGTTGAATTGAGTCTTAAATTTGCATGTGCCAATTCTTATTGCTCCAGCATCTTTTTAAAATCCTCTTGGAGCTTTTGTACCTCCTGCACCATCGTAGTGTGATGATTACACTGTTTGCAGAAAGGGCATAATTTAAGCAGGGTACCTCAGGAATCTCTCACCTCATGGACTGACAAAATCTTCTTTTACCTTCTTTTTCCCCTTTCATGAAATAATGACAAAAGTACACATCGCCCCTGTTCATTTGGGATTGCACAGTCAACTTTGGCAAACTCCATGTATTCCTCCACTGAATATCCCACTGAAGGAACACTGATAAATCTGATGGGATAATCAAAAAAAGTCTGAAGTTTAATAGAAAACTTTGACCTCCTTTACACAGTATTTCTTATTTCAGGGGTTAATTCTGGTACAAAAAAAGCGAACTTTCCTTTGCAAATTATGAGAACATGAAAAAAATCCCAAAACAACGAACCCACAACATAAAGAATAAAAAAGAAACTTGGTTGAAATATATTTCTAATATCTTCTTTTTTTCTCGTTGCAGAAGTTTAGTGGGAGAAAAATCAAAGGATAGTAAATAGTGCAAAAAAATGCAGCTAATTAAGAAAGCTTTGTGGCTAGCCCAGCATCCAGCTGTTCCAAGTAATGGAAGGAATTGTTCACAAAACTAAGAGAGCAAACTTACCACAGAAAAATAGAAATAATAAAACCTCCAATTTTTGGATGTTTTCATAAGGCGAAAATTAAACTTTTATATTTAATTTATAATATTTTTCATCAGAATTTTTCCCTTATTCTTTTTTAGCCTCTTGGTTGTGGCAGAGCCATCTTGAGTGATCAAGAAAAAAAAAATTGAATGTGCTAAAAACTTCAGAAACATAAAAAAAAGTCAGTGTTCAGGTGGCCAAAAAGTGAGTATTTGTGTAATCTTCCATAAATTATGATGTTCTCACAACTGTTAGTACAACACAATGTTCTTCCAAACATTTATAAAAGACATCATGCTTCACCATCTACTTAAAAAAAAAATCTTCGAAGGCAGAATCAGAAGGAATTATGCATGACTTGCACAGCTAATCATACAACTTGAGTAACAAACATCAAATAGTTGCAGCAAACAGCTCATGAGCAACCAAATGTCTGAAAATTATTCATTAAAATAATCCTGCCAGCACTTAATAATCATGCTAGAAAAAAAAGAATAATCACAAAGAGCAAATAAAAATGGAGTGAGTCTGTGAGCATTTAAAAAAATATTTAGGCTACTGAAATAGACCCAGACTAGGACATTTGGCTTCAGGGACAGAGGACAGGGTCTGATAGTGTTTCATTCCTCCAAAAAGTGTCTCCCTATTAAAGCCATGGGATCAATTTAAGAATAAGGTTTAATAAAAGACTCTGATTTTATGATTCTTAGACAGTTTCTCTACAAAGAGAGACAGGAAGTCACCCCCACTCTCCACCTGCTCCTTTTAAATGTCACAGAGACATTTATATGAAAAGGCAAAGTTGATGAACAGTGCATAAAGGGGACTCACAAGAAAAGGGAGAGTAAATAGGGATAGGATGTGTTTTAAAATTAAAAAAGGAAAGATTTAGATAAGGTATTAGAAAAAAACTTTCTTGTTGTGTTGGTGGCTCAGGTTGTCCAGAGAGGCTGTGGCTGTCCCATCCCTGGAAGTGTCCAAGGTCAGGTTGGATGGGATTCTGAACAACCTGGGATGGTGGAAGGTGTCCCTGCCCATGGCTGGGGCATAGAACTGGATGATCTTTAAGGCCCCTTTCAGACCAAACCTTTCTGTAATTTTATGGTTATAAATTGTTCCTTCCTAAAAGAGATTATTCTAATCCTTACACTCTCTTCCCTTTAATTTGGGCTTGATGGTCATGCACGTCCTCTACCTTCCACCAGTCTCAGTCCTCTTTGGAAGGATTTGCTTGTTATGCCAGAAAAAAAAAATATTATCCAAGAAGAAGCACAGATAACTCTTGGTCTTTCAAGTGTGGGACCATGAACATTAGTGCCAAATACCTTAAGAGGAGGAAGACCAGAGTGTAGAGGTGGAAATCAGTGGCCACAGGGAGGGGTAAAAGGGAATTCATGATAGTTTCATGGTAGCAGTCTTATTCTATCATGAAGTTCAGTCTGTGGATGGGTATAGATGAGGATGACCATTTCTGGCACAGTGGGATGTCTAAAAATGAAAGAAGTAGAAAAAGAAGAAAGGAGAAAAGTTTCAAAAGTGACAACTATGTGAATTATTTCCATCTTTGCTCATGGTGCTCAGCAGCCAGGATTATGATATTCAGAGATTCTGAAAGATATATCACAAAAAATTATGCATAAAATCTGAATAAGCAGGAGAAGATTTTCTTAATAATTGGAGTATTTCATTTTCTAATATCAATATTAGAACAATATGTGCACATGTATGTATGAATTCACAGTGCTGAAATTTAGACATGAAAATGCATCTTCTAGGATGCAAAAGAAGACATTAGAAAGGGTGTATACAGATATACATATGTTCAGAATTAATTTAACTGAAGATTTAACTGTAATGTATAAATTCTACATAATCATCATGAAAAAGTAAAAATTATTTTAAAATATTGTTCACTAGTGATAGACATTGAAAAATTAATTTGATACAGTCTTATACCACGTTCTCATTTATCAAGAAGCTTTGTTACAGCCAGACAAGTGATTCAGCTAAAAATGCTGTAGTGTTGTTGATGTTGACATCTATTCTGGCCTACCCAAACCTCCCATGCCTCACTTTCACACAATTATTTTCCTGGTAAATGTTCTCTTTCCTGCTTATTTGCATCTTGGCACTCGTGCAACGCTTCTGCTCCTTGGCTGGTGTTTTAGGTGCCAGTGAGCTTGACTGGTAATCTGAGGATGAATTTATAGGGTCAGGAATGGAAGGCAGAGGCCACCTCCACGTGCCACAAGCTGCCAGGAGCTGGAACCTGGTGAGACCTCGTCCTCCAGGTATCTCCTTTAATGCTCACACCCCTATTTGCAACCCAGCTCTGTGGCTTCTCCCCAGTCAGATGATCTCCTGCTTTCCTCTCCCTGCTCTTTACCAGGTTCAGGTGCCTCAAACCCTGGGAGAGAAGAAATTTCAGAGGTTTGCCTGAGGGTGTAAGGCAGGAAACCACGTCAGGCAGAGCCTGCTGTCTGACCCAGCTCTAATGTTGTGGATTGCTGCCTCCAGGATGCCTGTAGCATGTCCACATGGTTCTGCTGGCTCTCTGAGCCTGAAACACAGTTTAGACCTAGTTAGTGGGAGCAGCACACGAGGGGACTGGTTCAGAAAGCTGCATCAGGGAGGGAACACATCTCTTTGAAGCTTTCTCTGAAGAGGCTTTGCTTGGCTCCCTGTTTGTCCCTCTGTCCTACGACAGTGATTGTTCACAGAGCCGTTTCTCAAAACACATTTCCTACTTCAAAAGGAAAAAAAATGGAAAAAAAAATTCTTTTGTTTTGAACAATTTTCCCTGATAATTCTGTTCTTCTGACAGAAGAAGCTTGTTTTCTGAGCAAAGTTCCATGTAAGTTTTGAAATTGTCATCTGAGCTTATTCAGAAAACAAGGTGTTGGCTTTTTTCCCCAATGTTACAGATTGCTCTTCCTTTTCAGGGAATATATGCAGTTAAATTGCAAGGAGGGGATGGATTTTACCTAATGTGTATTTAGAATGTGTTTATATAAATATATATATACATATATATATAAACACACTCCATTCTGATGAGACCCCAAATGCAGAGCTGCCTCCAGCTCTGGAGTCCCCACCACAGGAGGGACATGGAGCTCCTGGACAGAGCCCAGAGGAAGCACCAGCACGATCAGAGGGATGGAGTAGCTCAGCTGTGAAGAAAGGCTGAAAGAATTTGGATTGCTCAGCCTGGAGAAGAAGAGGCTCTGGGGTGTCCTGATCACGACCTTCCAGTGCCCGAAGGGAGCCACCTAAAAAGATGGGGAGAGACTTTCTACAAGAGTGAGAGGACAAGAGGGAATGACTTCAAACTGTGAGAGAGCAGGTTTAGATTAGATATCAGGAAAAAAAATCTTTACTGTGAAGGTGGTGAGGCCCAGGAACAGGTTAGAGAATATAACTAGAGAAGTTATGGATGTTCTGTGCCTGGACATATTCAAGGCCAGGCTGGATGGAGCTGTGAGCAACCTGGTCTAGTGGAAGGTGTCCCTGCCCATGACAGGGAGGATGGATCAAAGTGATCTGTAAAGGTTTTTTTTGGCTCAAACCATTGATGATTCTTGATCTTGATTCTATCTTGTTACCCCAGATATCCCCACCTAGCATCATCTTAAGAAGATGAAGAAACTGAGAAAACAGATCATACTTATACAGAGCTGAAAATCCATTCTAGCTCATGTACTTACTACTTCTTAGTACTTAAGGATATATTGATGGCCCACAGCCAAGCAGCACTAGAACTGACAGAATTGCCTATAATTTAACTTAATGAAATGATTGTTTCCATGGATCATCTTTTCTATCACAAAACCTCACGTGCTTGAGACACTTCTGCTTCTTCAAATATTTTTCTGTTGGTTTCTACAGCACATGTACTGCTGAGTGCAATAGAAATTGTTAAAAGGTTAAATCAAAAAGATTTATGCTTATTTTTTCCTTTAGAGTGGTTATTAAATATTGACAAACTTCAATACTTTTGAATCAATATTTTTCTTGCATCACATTACTTAAATTTTCATATCTCTTTGCATTTATCCATGAAAATGGTTGTGATTCTAGAGGAGGGAAACTAAATCTTTGCAAGCCATAGAGGCTCTCACATTCAGACACTACACTTGTGAATGCCTGGTATATAATAAATGTAATTTTAATCCCTGTGTCCTACAAGCTGCTCTGTCATTGATCCTTGCTGGAGATTAATTCTCCTTCACATGTAGTGAAAAGCACTGTGTGAGTCCTCTTCACCTGTTTCTAGTGCAAGTTGTTCTCAGTATAAATCATGTCAATAACACTTTTTAGGTAATTTGGGTTCCTTTGCTGTGATACAGATTGAGATGTAGTGATAAACTCCCTCCTGGCAGCAGAACTGGGGGACATTAATCTTCAGCTGATGGCAAGAAACAACCAAAGACACAAATGCCTTGGACAAGTAGAGCTTGGGTTGCAACAGCAGCAAGTGGAGTCATGGAGGTAACAAAAAGAGGTGGTGAGAGGTCATTCCAGTCATCCAGACTGTACAGTTTTCTTGCATTACTTAATAAAAAATAATTAAAGATATACCCAGTTTAAATGAGGTCATTAGAATTTTGCTATCAACTTGTTGCAGTTGGAGTGTGAGTAAGAATATATAGGGCATTCCTCTGTCTTCCTCAAAGATTCCTCAGTCTTAATTTTTCTACTTTTTTAGCTGAGCTCAACTTCTCTCATTATATGATTTTTCTTCTGTGTTACAATCTGATTCCATCAACAGGACTACTTTTAATTTTCCTTGCTGTGGAAGAATACAAATTAAATGGGTTTCTGGCTCATATTTGTGTTGTTTTTTCTCTCCTTTGCCACAGTAACACTCTTCTCTTTGATTTAACTCTTTTCATTATTATTTTCTCATGGTATCCCCAAAACAAGAATCAACAATCCAAATATATACAAAATTGATTTTTTTCATCTGTATTTTAGCACAAATAAATATGTCATCCCTTTCTTCAGGAAATCCCATCTGTCTCTTCCTTTAGCATTGAAGTGAGGCTTTGCCTGTACTGCATATAAAAAAATGACTTTCTTCCTCCCCTCTCCTGCCTGGACACTCTGGGCCTGTTTGTGTGCATTTAGATCACAAATGTACCATTTGTTTCAATTACATTGCCTGTGTTGTAAAATATTATTGCACCTCAGGAAGAAAATCAAGGGCTGAGCTCAACGTATCAAGTCAATGGGAATTCCACCAGTGTCCTAACAGAAATCAGGCCAAATTCTGAATTTGCTGTTTCACCAGTATCAGATTGCCCATGACTTCACCAGCACTGAACAAACACTGAAACTTGATTGTTGGTGCACAATCTGTTAGCACAGATCTGGAACAGTTTTCTCCTGGACCACCGAGTGGCACTGACCTAGAATTTTCCCCAGAGTCCCGGGATTTATAATGGATGAAGAACCATTCCCAGTAGAGCAGTTTACAGCCAATAATTTTGTTTTATTTCAATAGCAGGGACATGCCCAGGCCATAATGAACACTTCTTGGGCCAGAGAATGTTACTTTCATTAGAATATATCTAAATTTATTAATCTAGATATAGTATAATGACCAAAAATTAAGAACAACAATTATTGAGAGTACATTGAATACTCAAACACAGGAAACAAACTTTTTCATGTAAAAGTTTGGGGTGCACAACCAAAAGGTTTGGGATATTAATCTTCCTTTCTTCTCTTTTCTCTCCTTTCTCTCATTCCCATTTTCATAAATAATTAGCTAACCTATGGCAAAGGGGAATAACCTAAAGTTCATTTTCTAGGCTTAAATAAAACATTAGCTGGTTTGGCATTTTCAGATTTCAAAAGCTTCTTTCAAGAGGTAAAGAGAGTTCTTAGATATTAAAGACTAAAGCCAGTAATAATTGCCACTGGGTTAATTGGGAATGAGAGAAAGCAAGCTTCGTACCCACTCGAATTAGTTATGGATTAATGAGGCCAAGGAAAATAATAAGTTAACGTTGTAATTGATAAAGCAGTATCAAAGGCAGTGTGTTTTGCTTGGGTTTTTCACCAGTTTTTTGTACCCAGAATTCCCTGCTCCTCCACCAAACTATTAATAGCCAAAATCTCCATGCTCTATAAATCCAGAATAACTTCAGCCTTCTCCTCTACAAAGGTAGGATTTCATGATGCAGGCAATCACTGCATGGGGGCAAAGAGCACATATCATCACATCCTTTGTGCTCTCAGAGAAATCTCTCTCTGCTGCACCAGAGACAGTGCACTGCACCTCACTCAGCTCTCAGGAAACATAATCTGATTCTCTCAGATAACAGCTAATTTCTAGGGTTTCTCAGGAGGAAAGGGCAAAGAAACAGGATAAACCTGTAAGTAGGAGAATAACCCTACCTAGAAATATTATAACACACACGGATATGTGTTAGTTAATCACAGACATTTGCCATCTGATAAGTTTCTTGTCAGAGAAGAGAGATTAACATTATCAGAAAATAATTTGTCTCACGTTGATGTAGGAAAAATGAACTGCCTGTCCCTCACTGGCCTAAGAGTGATATCAAATGTTTGGTTTAGGTGCAATTTTGGATATTTATCTTCTAAATGAGAAAGAATCTGCATTATCCCATGAACAGAGAAATTGGAACACAGGCATTGGGAAGCTAAAAGTCATTGGGTCTTGATGGCAAAAAAACTCAGCTGGACAGGGTTGATTCTTTACAGGACTCCCTCAAGAGTCCAACAGACTTTTAGAGCTGAACATCCTGGACAAGGGATTGACACAAGCTGCAAATTCTTATATGATATCTGAGAATGAACTACATTTGCAGAAGAGTTCTGTGAAGGCTCTGGTTCCATGGAAGAAATATGGAATCCACTGTTAAAAGCAGTTATTCATCTCCCAGGCTGAAGGTCTTTAAGGGTATCCTAGGGCAGGACCACTTTTCCTCTTAGATTCATATCCCCTGTGAAAAACTGAGCACAGTACCTTAGGACCCCTTGACAGATACCTACTCAAACAGGAAGCAAACAATCAGGATAAAGAAAGAGAAATATCTTAGGGATTGTTTTTTCTCAGTTATTTTTAAAATTTATTTTCTTTTTTCAATAATCAGAATATAAAAGTATAATTTGTAGGCATTTAATTGAGTCAGACAAATGTTACCATGTACCCTGTATGAGGAACACCCTTAGAGACATCCTCTCTTCTCACATGGTAGTTTTCTTTAAATGGAATTTCAGAATTGAGGACATTTGTTAGAGGTTTCATTCCATTACTTTGTATTGAGCCCAGGTGAAATGGGTCTTTAATGATATCTTTCCTGTCCATGTACTCTGCAGAAGCCAGTGGATATTCAAGGCATTTGTCTTTTCTCTACAGTAACTGGACTGATTCTGTACAGTACAGTAAAAGCAATATTTTTCCTGTAAATGACAGATAAAAATACAACAGTCTTGCTTGGAATACAGTGGCCAGGAACATGCTTTCTCAACAGCCAAAAAAATTTACTCCTTGCTTGGAAGTCTAGCTAATTGTCTTAAGCAGAAAAGGAAGCCCAGATGCCAGGGATTTCAGATGACTGCAGACACTAGGTAAAAGAAGGACATAAAACTGTGAACATCCCTTAGGTGTGGATGAAGGGCAGAGTTCCTAATGAAGCAGGAGGCATTAAAGAGAGGTTGTATTTCTCCTGAAGCCTTCCTTGTGTCTCTTGCTCTTATAGTCTAGAAAGGGCTCTTAAGGCAGAGCACTTCTACATCTCCAAAGCTCTGAAAGATGGATATTGGCATATCACTGGTGTGCAGATAACTGAATATTGTGTCTACAGCAGCCTTCTCTGAAAAAGTTCCAGTATCCTGTTCTTTGCAGTATATTGCTCTTAAATTAATACATTGATTGGACTTTTTTGTGAGATACTGCAGGTCATGGTTCTTATTTCTTGAACTACATGCTTATACTAACTGAAAAAAACCCCAAACCCTTCACCAAAATTTTATGTACTTCTCCATTGTTTGTTTGCAGTAATATCAGGTTGTAACACCTGGGCTGAGTAATAGTTTATTTATCCATAAGTAGGTTATTTGCAGAGCAGTCACTAATCACCACCATAAGTGTGGATAGAAGAACCTGACCCTGAAATACCACAATGCATTCGAACAGTTGACAGCATTTAAAGACTATTGAAATCCCATTAATGGGGCTTCTGTTTAATTTGCACTTTCAAAGAAGACTGTAGTCTTGGAAAAATTATTATCCATCAAAGGCGACCTTATTGAGACATCACAATGAATATTAGTCCGGGGTAATATGTAAATCTGGGCGTCATTTGCATGACAATGCAGCCTAGCCCACCCCGTGCTCCCATCTGACAGCCCAGTGCCAACACATAAACTGTAAACAATAAAAGGGCACAGAATGGCCCAGCGGGGGCCCTGCACCACGCAACAACAAAACGTCTCCTGCAGACACAAAGCCCAATCCGTTAGTTTAATAGCAGTGAAACCAATTCAGGAGCTTTCTGGTCAAAGATCTGACACAATTTCCCAGCTAGTCCCCAGCGTTGCTGTCATGATCTACTGTAACTTTTGGTAAGACCCAAAGAAGTTTAATCAAGCAAAATTGCTGAAAGTAGAAATCTTTTACCACGTCGCTAGGAGCTCCTTTCTAAAGACTGGCCTCCTTTTTATTGGGAGCTAACATTGCATGCTTCAAAAAGTACTCTCTTCAAAACAGTTTTCATAGAGGGATTAGGAACAGGACAGTAGAAACACATAAGCCTTTAATCAATAGGTCACCCGTTAAAATTTGGCTTACAATAGCAGTGTTTGCAAGCGACTGACATCTGTGAGCAGCATGTGTAAACTGTCAAGGCTTCGCTGGTGTCAGAGAAACTAAGATAATTTAGCCCAGTTTAATATCAGACCCCTGAAGTCTTCCCCTCAGTCACTGGAGGGGAAAATTTCCCTGTGTGATTCGCAATTCATAAGTGGATTCATCCAAAAACTGTGACTGTATTTTGACTCCACTGAATACTGATCTCACATGCCCTTCAAATCTAAATAATGAAAGGGCTGATATACTCTCTTGTCCATTCTCTTATCTTCCAAATCCTTTCTCTAGCCTCACTTCTTCAAAGAGGCTTTAAACTCCTACAATGCAATGTAAATGAGCAGAGGAGCTCTACTGAATATCCAGTACCACAGAATATGATCAGCATGGCTGGAGAAACAGCTCCACACCCCTAAATGTACCCACTATGGAAAGTGATGCACTCTGAGATAGCATGGAGGTTAAATTTTGAGTCAGACAACCAATCTGATGGATTCCCTGATGGATACAGGCAGTGTGAGCAGAGGAGTCAGCAGCTGAAGGCACCTGGAGAATGGACACCTGCCTTGCCGGTAGTGAATGAGAAACACACTCCAGAACTGAATCCTGCATTCCAAGGTTCCCTGTTTATTGTCTGAGGAGCATTGTGCACCTCAGGCATGAAAACCTAAACATAACTATGATCCCTTGGTGAGAAGCTGGTTGGTTGTGCAGGACTCTCTGTGAGATCCTACTGCTCTCCAGAGCCTGGCACCTGGTCAGAGCTGGAGCCAAAGATGTTCCTTTACAGTCCAAAGTCTTCTCCACTTTTTTCAGTGTTTGGAAAGACAGTGTTTTCTTTTCTTTTAATGTGCAGAGATGTTTTCACCCACTTTTACACCATAAAGTGCTGGACATGGTGTTGCTTTCCAAGTAGGAATCTTGGGTTTTTTCCCTTCTTGGTTCAAGGTCAGCCAAGCAGGTTTTGCTCAACAAGAGCATACCAAGAGATCTCAATGTTTTTGTCTTTACACCAAACATCACTGGAAAAGCCACCATCGAAAACAAAAAAAGAGCTCAGGCAGCAGCAGCTTGAACCCACCAGATGCTGTGGCTTCTCTTCTGAGTGGAGAGAAAATGAACCTGTGTCCTTGAGAAGGAACATGGCCTTCTTTCCCACGTGTGCCTGTGCTCTAACCATTGGATTATAATATGAAAGACAGACATTGTCACTCTTCTCAATAGGATGTGTCTGTATCTCTACTTAATGAAGTGTCTGTCTGAACTGGTAAACTGGTAATCTGAAAACATCTGCCGGTTCAGCTGCCTCAGGGGATGTCGCTGGTATCAAAGCAATCACACAGGAACATCTCTGAGCATGCACAGAAGTGGAATTCAAGGAGTTTCAGAAATGGTTAAATGAGCTGAGAAACACCATAATAGCACAATCTCTTCTAAAACTTGGCAGCTATCCACTTGAACAGGCAAATAGAGGGTTTGGGTTTCAAGCCCTATTTTATGCATTTAGACTCTGGATGTGAAGTTTTTAGAAAGTTTTAGGAGGATTTATCAAGCTCAACACTGAGAAAAATGGAAATCACCTTCACAGCTACACTTCACCTCTTCAGACTTGCAGTGCGAATATAGTTTCATCAGTTTCTGGACAAAATTTGCTATTCCTTTAATTGTGTGAGAACTGAAATTGAAATACATTTGAAACCATTTTGCCAGAGAAATTCTGAGCTTTTCATGCTAATCCTTGGGGTTTTTGCCATTTATACTGCAAATTTTCATGTATATGTTCGCATTATATAGTCTACAAAACATGACACAGTGGAAGTGAAGAGCCCAGACTTATTTTTTCTTCCATGAAATCAAACATTTGATTACTTTACCTTGAAAATTTTGACGAATTTGTAGTGTTCTCGAAGAAAGTTTCATTTTGTCCAGTCAGCATTCTCCTATGTTCTTTTAGAACACTTTATTACCAGTTCTAACTAAATTCACATGAGAAAGGTAAAGGCAGCAATATGGCAAACAACGCCTATGATATTTCAGAGAACAACTGCTTGACATTTATATTAGATTTCTGGCCGACTATTACAATATCTTTGATGACTGAGATCTTGATTTAACTCCTCCTGGAGGTATGAATGAACCTCCCAGAGCCTGTGAAGATGCGGTGCCAAGGAGAAAGAGCAGATGGTGTTTGCCTTGTCCCTGCCCCCTGAGCATTACCCACAGGGACGACAGCTTTACGCTGCACCTTGGCTCCACGGAAACCTGGTGAGGGAAGATCCCATGTGGTCAGACTGAACGAACCCATCTCCTGCTGCCTCTTTCATAAAGTTGTGGAAAAACAAGTCTGGGAGAGATCTCAAGGGGCTGTGCCATCCATTCCCTGCTCCCAGCTGGCGTCAGAGGGTCCGTGGTTGACGCAACAGAGTTTTGGGGGGCTCTGTCAGCTGGGAGTGGTTTCACATGCAGGGAGCTGGGGATTAGGGATTGAGGACCTTTGTGAGAAGGTGGGATGTTAATAGATTGCTTTCCAAGTTAGACGAAGCATTCTGGTAGATAATATTGGAGTTTGAACACTTCTCAGCCTTGCAAGAAAAAGCCAAGCAACTGAGGAGTGGTACCATGGCTGTAGAGGAGGAGCTCCTCATGGCTTTGATCCAAGGAAGAGGTAGGACCTATTGCTTCAGGAAGACTCTTCAAATCCTGGCTTTTGAAGTATATCCATGTGCATGACTTGGAGACAGTTTCTACTTGCATATCCTTGCTTTGCAGAGTAGCATTTATCCTCATTTATCCTCCTTTTTTACAGGGAGGTGCCCAAACAGTGGAGCCCCCAAATCAGTACTGTAAGCAAAGATGGTTGTCAGTGCTTTGTCAGGTAATGATGGGTTTCCAAATATATTTCCTGTGTTTTAGAGAGCAATGACTGCAGCAGCAGCCTCTCTCATGAAGTCACCTGCTTGGGGGAAAGAATTCAAAGCCTTGCTGAAGGTGTATCTCAGGGAGGTGTTTATTCTCCTGGTTGTATCCTGGATTTGGTTTATGCCAACAAGCGAGAGTGCAAAGTTAATTTTAAATTGGTTAAATATTAGGAGTATTAGGAAGAAATTCTTCCCTGTGAGGGTGGTGAGGCCCTGGCACAGGTTTCCCAGAGAAGCTGTGGCTGCCTCATCCTTGGAAGAGTCCAAGGCCAGGTTGGACAGGGTTTGGAGCAGCCTGGGATAGTGGAAGGTGTCCCTGCCCATGGCAGGGGGTGGAAAGAGATGAAGTTTAAGATCCCCTCTGACCCAAGCTATTCTGTGATTCTATGAAAACCAGAGTATTTCCCTCTCACTATATCTGGAAATATCAGCAAAAATATATTGAACAACAGTTTTTTTTGGTGTTTTCTCTATAGGACCAGCAAATGAATGCTACTATGAATGAGAAAACTGTAATTGACAAAAACATCTGATATTTTGTCTCATTAAAGAAAAATGAAAAAAAAAAAAGAAAAAAAAGAAAAAAAAATGTATTCTATATTTATAGATCTTCTAAAGGCATCACCTTTTTACTTTCCCTGCTTATTTATCAAATGATCAACTTTGCTTTCAAGGTAGTGAGGCTTCAGATTGTGATCATCAGTCATCACCTAAGGTAGAGCCTATACTACACAGGTAGACATGAAAGTGGATACATTGTCCTGGCTGAGGCTGACACTGCCACATTTGTTGGGTTATGGGATGATGAGGGTGTGATGGTGCTTGCAGTATCTATTTATCTTTGTTTCTTGAAAAAAAATACAGCTACTATCATGTCTAATATGTATGCACATGTATAAGTGTACCAGTTTTCTGGAAGTGGGAATAAGCTTAAAATTGTTATAATAATCAGCATGGGCTATATTGTGCCTTAAGGCACAGCCCTAAGCAAGGGCTGGTACATAAACTAAAAAGAACAGGTTGGATTTTATTTCCTTCCCCTTATAAGCTCCCATTCTCCTCCTTCCCCTAAGGAAAAACAGAGGGGAAAAAAAGGTTAATTGCAAAATTCTCCTCCAGCCCTTTCCGAGTGTCATCATATCTCTGAACAGAAGCAATGAGACATTTTGGCAACACTGGACTCTCTTTCTCCCTATGCATTCCTCTTTTCTATTCCTCATGGGCTCCCAGCTTCCTCGTCTCTTTCCACCTCCCCCAGGTCACTTCCTTCTGCTGCTGCTTCAGATTATTGGAGACATCTGGGTTCTCTTTCTGGGCAAGTGCAAGCTGGGAAGTCCTTGGCATATTTGCCTGTATATGTCACATCTTCATTACATCAACCCTCTTGCAGCTCTCTTTGGGCCTCTTCATCCCTGTTTTTTTCTGGATAGACATTTATATCCTCTTTATGGAATGAAATGGGGGACAGGTAGCAGGGTGAACTCTGGTGGCTCAGCCTCTCCATGCATGTGACACCTGTGAGCTGAGTGGATTTAAGCCCCCATTTATTGCCCACCAGTTTCTGCAAATGCATATCTATCAGTTATTTCTGGTTGCCTAAGTGCCACACAGGGAATTTCCTTGACTTCTTTCCCTATGCTGGGGTATTTGGTATTTTTAGGCACTTGGCTGAGGAATATATATTACAAGCCTGCTGACACTGAGATCCCCAAATAATCAGTGAAGAAAGAGAGATGAGCACACTGGAGGGAAATGTGTGTCTTGAGGGTGCTGACTTACCCTCTGGAGCTGCCTGTGCTTCCCTGCAGGGAGCTGCTGGAAGATGAGACTCCTCTTGCCTCCAGTTACATGTTGTGGATGTGGGTATTTGTTTCAGACAACAAACTGACAGGCATGTTACATTGATTTGTTTACTCTTTTTCTATGATAGAAATGATCACGTCCCATGAATCATTCAAAGTTACATGAATTGCTTTGCTGTTCTCACTGTCTGACCTTTTTCATTTGATCTTTGTTGATTCTTCCATTTACAAGAAGGAATCAGAAAGTTGTGCTAGGGTCAAGTACTGTTTATTTTAAAATGTAAGATCTCATTGTAAAGGAAGAAAGAAAGTTCAACTGTTCGTTCCTCTTTGAGTGCACTCAGTGGGTCATGCTATTCCTACATCAAACCCAGATTTATTTAAAATTAACAAAAAAAGGGGATGGGGTGGAAGATTAAGCCTGAAGACTCGGTTATTGCTGGTTCCCCAGTCACATCAGTCAGCAACATGGGATTTAAGGTGTCAGAGTGACAAAGAACAGTTCAATTTGTCTTAATTGCACCTATCCTCATGTACATATTAGACAGCTACAAAATCTCAAAGAGGCACCATTTGAAACACTCTGTGTTAAAAGGGGGCAATTAGTGGGCAAGATGAAATGAAGGTACAGTTGTAATTATTTCATATCTTGAAACAAAAAGGAAGGACTGAGATGTAGTTTCACTGCTAAGGAAATGCAAGGCTTCTGGAAAAAAAAAAAAAGGAAACTTTTTAGAACTAATTGCTTGGCTCTAATTAGAGAATCTAACCTTTGGAGGAATAGTGGCTGTTGAAACTCCAATTTTATTTGCATATATTAATATGTACATGACAATTACACCCCCAGAGAAAGTACAGCCTGTGCCCCAAAAGCCTAGTTTTAAATTTAGAAGCAAGAAAGAAATTCTAAACAACTTAAGAACATTATAGTGCTTCTGTAGACTTAGGATCCATTTTATGAAAACTTTGGGGTGCTGAAATGACAAATCTAGTGTCATTTCAGATGATGTGGAGATGCACATGCTTATGTTTAAATGTTTGTACAGAACTATTCTTACCATCAATATTCATACATGTGTAAGTGTGAAAAGAATAGAATTATAGAATCATTAAGGCTAAGACATTGCAGATGACCAACCTTATACATTTATCTAAATATACAGATATACAGGAAAGTTCTCTATACTTAGACTGTATTTGCCATAGATGTTAGCAAGGGGATTTTCCCATCATGCCCAGCAGTAATACAGGAATGTAGAAAACACAATATTGTTGCCACCAAAGAGTAATAAATGTAGGTGCAATTAAGAGAATTTGGGGAGCTGTTGAGACCCCCGTGTTACTAGGGCATTTTTAAAATGTCTAGAATTGTTACTCTAAATTATTACCATTGAAACTTTGATTACAATGATAGTGAGGACAAAGATTAAATAGGTTGCAGGGGAAAAATCAGGCGAGTTGCAGATAGCCACACAGTATTCCAACACCAAACCCAAGACAAAGTATTTCTGCTGTTTCTCATCCATATTTACCCTATAAAAAGTAAATAAAAGACAGGAAGCAGTGTAAGTGGCTAATAAAGAAGGCAATGAAAAAATCAGGGTTATTCTGGTTGTGCTAATAGGCAAGTTTAAGCAGGGTATGAAAGGAAATATCTGTGAAACCTCTACTGGGTCCTGGGTACTCCCTTTGGCTGGAACTCTGGAAAATATATAGCATGGAATGATTTTGAGGTGACTAATGAATGAACAATACTTTTCCCAACATAACCTCTTATTCCACAGTAATTTTATATTTTTGTGTCATCCCAACATTTCTAGCTTACTGATGTCATTCTCTCTCTTTTTAGCCAAATATTCTGGTTGCTGTGGCACAGAGATGGAAAAGAGTGATTGGTTCCAGTTATCAGAGGTGTTACAGTTCCCTGAACATCAAGTCAAACATTCATGAGAGGTGAAGAATATTCTCCTACGTGTCTGTATGTAAGTTTAACAAATCCAAATATATTTATTTTAAAAAATCAGAAAAAAAAATCAGATAAAAGTTTTTGAAGAGGGAAATCTCTGAAAGAAATTATGGTTACAAACACTTCAAATTCACAAATATTAAAAAGTCTTCAATTTCATGTTATGTGTAATTAACAATCTTTATTCTGAAATATCATTATTAAATCAAATCATGCTATTGCATTGAAATAAATAGTACAAAGCAAAAACAAACAAAAACTTTAATAATTTTTACTGCTTTTTTTTTACAGTCTCAAGCATTATAAGAAAAACAATACACTTAATTACTATATGTTGCAAAACAAGTCTACCTAAAAATCTGGAGGCTTGGAGACTCAAAATTCAGCAGTTTTAGTGCAAAAGCCCTGAAAAGGCAATAATAATAATAAAAAAAAATCCCCCCAAACAAATATAGTTCATATAACTTGTGATAAATGAGTAAATTAATCCTCCAGAACAAAAACTCAGTTATGCCAACACAGTAAAATTTCAGCATAAAGAGTCTAGCCACATTTCTTGAAGTATTTCACAATATTTTATCTTAAAAAAACCCTGTCACCTTCACTTTTCACAGCTGTTAGGTTTTTCATCTTCAGTGTCAAACATTCCAAACTCAAGATCTGATATCTGAGAAATTTTACTCTTGATCCTTAAGAAAACTCTACTTTTGAAAATCGATGCCCTTTTTCTCAACGCATAAAAGGGAACCCAAAATTTGGGTAATTGCATTTGAGAATCCTGTTGGGTGTTTTTTAATAAATCAGGGCAAAATTTATTCACATCAAAGCAGTGAGCAGCTTGAATTGCACAAACCTCAGAAGTACGATCAGGACACATATTCTGCATCTATCCCAGTTCATTAAATATTTTCGTGGCGCTTGGCAGAGTCACTGGACACCAGTGTTGAGCTGCCAGCAGTCCATGGCACGCTTGGCAAACACTCTCCCATTTCCTGAGAAGGTTTAGGAACTCATCTGCTCCAGGGATTAGTCCCAGCTGGAATATAGTGGGATGCAAAGTTCATGGAGGGTTTGAGTGTGGATAGGTGGCAATTGTTCATCTCAGAGCCAGAGAACAGACCTGTGCTCTTCAGCCAGAGTTTTAGACTGACTTCCCACTTGGATTTTCAGCCTGAATAAATGTAAAGGGCCTTAAATTCCTTTTCTGATGATATGGATTAATGGCAGGCTGTTCTTTCATAATTTAGATGGCAACCTTACAAACAAACCAGTTTCTCTGTTTACATTTATAGCAGAAAGGAAAATTTTTCTGTGTGAGTGTGAAGTGTTTTTCCAATTGCCACATTCAAACAGAGAGTCAGAGTCTGGCAGAGTCAGGCCAAAGTGTAGATTTCTAAAATAAAGAATAATATCCACAGTTTGTATTCACAGTTGGACTTGGTGATCCCAGAGGTCTTTTCCAATCTTAATGATTCTTTGATTCAAGGAAATATCTGATTTTAGTGAAAGCAAAGGCATTTCAGTACTTCTAAAGAGATATTTAGGGGCACCTCCATTCTCAGTGGCCATGATGTCACTTAAGCCATCTGAAGTTTCTGTACAGACCAAGCTGTGAGAGTTGCTAATTTTATTTGCACTGCACACCACTGAGGATCCCAGTGAGCCATTGGCAATGCTCTTTTTTTTTTTTTTTTTTTTTTTTTCCCAGAATCTGAAGGCTTTCTGCTGGATAACTTCTTCTCCTGAGGGGAAAATATGAATAAAATAACAAGTGAAATTTATGGCAGCGCTGTTTCTGAGACCCAAGTAATGTGTCTCCATACGAAAGTGAATGTGTATTCATTTAGGAGTGTAAATGATGGCATGATGGCAGAGGCAGTGTGTGGCACTGGGATCATTCACATCTTGTTACAACCAGTGATTACAGAGGAGTCATTTTGTGGTTCAACAGCATTATTGAGGCTTATTCTCTGTAACAAATGATATCTTTTATTTTATTTTGTGATTATCCAACAGATCACTGAACCATAAAGTGCTGCTGCTCCCAGCTAACAGAAAGAAATACCAGGGCCATATGTCTCTCCTGGAACTGTTACTATTCTGTATATAATTATCATTTTTCTCTCTACCACTCACACTCTGTGGGTCAGACTCCAGTTACCTCTGATATTTTTGAAACTCTGATAGAAATTATGGGAGATGGAATTTTTGTAATAAGAGATGCAATGACTAATCATTATTCTTTTCCCTAAGTCACTGAAAAATTGCTTCGCAATTCAATTAAAAGTTTCAGCCTGTTACCTGCATGATGAGACCCATTTAATAAAACATCTGACTTGCACAAATATGAATAATATCATCTTCATCAAATCAATTTCTATTTTTTTATTCACTTACTGAAAGTTGTAATATCAATGGTCCTTATGACCATATGGAGTGACAACATATGGATTTTGAAACCATCTTCATAGACATATGTAAGTATATATAAAATTACTGGTATTACAGATAATGCATTTGATCATACTTGTCTTTCCTTCAGCACAAAATGCATCCTGTCTGATCTGCAGTGAGTCCTCTGTCATGTGCACTGTACACTGCTCTACACACCCTTGTTTTGCTCAAGGAATTATTCATTCCTGTATTTTTCCACCATAACACATTAAAAAAAAAATCCATACAGCAAAGTTAAGAGCACACACACCAGTCATCCTTTTTCTTCCAGAATTTACAGACACAGGACAGGAAAATTTGGAGTTATTTTATCAACTGTAGCATTTGGAACTGTTCCTGTTTCAGAAACCTCTGAGTCACACTGATTATTTCCAGTCTAACCAGAAATACTTAAAAAAAAACTTTTGAAAAACATTTTCCAATAGCAATCCATGAAATTCAATGATATTTCTCTATAAAGGAATAAAAAGCTGACTGAAATCAGAAACCAAGTTTAGCTAAAGCAATCTTGTAATGAGGTGGGGATTGGCCTCTTCTTCCAGGAAACCAGTGACAGTTCTGGGGAAAATGGCCTGAAGTTGTGCCAGGGGAGGTTCAGGTTGTACAATAAGAAAAAAATTCTTCACTGGAGGAGTGGTTAGGCATTGGAACAGGCTGGTCAGAGAAGTGATGGAGTCACCCTCCTGTGAAATGGCATGTCATGATATGGTTTAATGGGCCTGGTGATACCCTGTCAAAGGGTGGACTTGATGATTTTGGAGGTTTTTTCCAACCTTCTTGACTCCATGACCCTGTGATTCTCAGCCCCATAACAGGTGATCAAAAGGCTCCAGTGTAGACTATCCTGAATAGGAACCAAATACATTGCTGGTTTTTAGGAATTAGCATACGCATCCTTTTGAAGGATAGGACAGGAAAGAATGTCTTTAGGCAATGATTTTGAGGGCCATATGCTGGAAAGGTTATAAAAGATCTCCTCACAGCTCTGAGCTGTAGGAATTTGGTGATGAAAAGAAGGTACATATGAAATATTTGTGATATTTTAAGTGGTAATGAAGAGACACAGGACCCCTTATGGTATCACCTGGGATAATTGATGTGTTTTTCAGGAGATCAGGCTCAGAACTGCCACAGAACTGGGAACAAGCTCAACCCAGCAGCACCTGTAGTCAAGAAGCATGTTTTAGCCTGGGAGAAAAATAAAAAAAAAAAAAGAAAAAATCAAACCTGCTTGCTGTTGTTACTCTTGAATACGTCCTGGGAGCAATTTGCTTCAATTTGTCCAAGAGGGTAAAATCACAAGACAAGGAGCCAGCTGGAGGGACAGCTTGAATGAAAACTGAGATACGACACATTGGAGATGAGTTGTGGGAAAAAGATGCCATTGCAATCCAAAACACTTTATGAAAACTACTCAAAAGGATAAAATTCAAGGTCTGAAAACTAGGGTACAGGAGAATTCTCTACTGCTGATTCTTGCAGGTCTGGTCATTAGCTTATTTCACTTCTCAGCCTTCGTTTGGTTTCTAATCATTTTAATGAACAAAGTCCATTAGCTCACTTAGTTTTTTCTCTCTGATTTATTTGCAGACAGAGTTATCCCTGCATTAACTTAATTGCAAACAAATCAAGCTATTCTGGGGAATTATTTCCATTACCAATTAATGTCCATCTAATTTAAGTGACCAAATTAGGGAGCTGTTCCTCTGTAGGCTCTGCAGCTGAATCCACATTAGATAAAATAAGAGGAACAGGACATGACCAAGATAATGGATTGTTACCCTCATCCCTGACATGATTTTGCTTTGGGCCAACTCTCCTAGTGAGGGTTGAGAACAATCCAGGGAGAATTGAAATACCAGTATAGATTTAGGCAACAAGATTCCACGGAAGTGGGAAAAAAACCAACTTATATGAAGATTATTCCAATAAATATATATTAAATACTTTGTGCTCTGAAGATCCTCCCTCTTCTCACTGCCAATGACAACAGTGGCATAAGGACAAGATAAATACATTTATAAGTTACATGCCTGGTGAGTGGATGGAAGACAAACTGATGAAGGAGAAATAAATCATCTTTTGAGGACAAATAATCTTGCTTTATCATAGTATCACCTATCTTGAAAAATACCTAGATTGTTTTATATTTTATCCCACATTTTTCATTTGGATCTGAAAGTGGAAAAGATAAAAGACCAGTTTCTTGTGCTGATTTGTATCCTGTGATGCTGCAGGGTTTGCACATCTGAAAAAAAATCTTAGGTCTAAATCCTTCAGGGTCAAATCTGCAGCCTTTTCTTTACCCTGCAAGCTGATACTCCAAAGAATGGTGACTTTCAGCTCTGCTGTAGCAGGAAAATGTAGGGCTTTTTCCATTTAGCTGTGGAAATGTGTTTAAATTAATCTCTGGTGTGCTTCCATTCATTCCCATGGAGCTATATCAGGCATACAATGGACTCAAGGGACCATATTCTCAGCTTCTACAGAATAACTTCTCTGTCTTTAGTCTATCCACACAGATTTACACAACTTTTTGTAGCCACTGTAGAGCTGATTATTTCCAGAATAGTTTAAGTGAATAACACAACTCTTCAAAAGTCTGCTGCAATCAGGTGTTTCTATCCCTATTCAATACCTACTTCATAACTGGAATAAGAACCAATGCCAAATTTAGCATCATAACAGAGGAGGTAGGGGGAAATTATGCAGTCTACTACAAAAATAGAGCCTTAAAAATCAGAATTGACTAAGAATCTACATTAATAGTGTTGAAAATAACCCAGTAGATTTTGAAATTTGAAGTGCTGAAAATAAATAGTAGAAAAAACCCCATATTTTTCTCATCTGCAGTTCTGTTAGCTGCCTTTTTAATCTGATTTAAAGAAGTCTGCTAATGGAGAGTGAACTGGTTCTCAGAAAGAGCTGATGCAGTAGTTAAGGATGACAAAATGAATAACAATTGTTTTCCCTTAGTAGTATCAGATGTAGACAGTGAAAATAGGTGCCAGTGAGTATGTCTGTGCCCTGTGCTGCACAAAATGCACTTTGTGAGACTTTCAGAAACACACCAAAGTGATGGAGCTCCACTCCAGATGAAGTGAATATCAACAGTAATAATTGCACTGGGACCTGAATTAAAGCAGCTGAGAGGACTGCAATGCCAAAAATGTAAACTCCATTAGTGGATTTTAATCCTGAGAATCAGCAGTGCATGTCAGAGTCAAGTAATTCCTTTCTTTGCCTTTATTTACATGGAGAAAAAAAAAACCTACCATTTTATAATCTCCGTTTGGAACGCTTAATTGCAAAGTGATTTTCTTCAAAACAAAATAATTTTTTCCAGAAGATTTTAATCATGGGAAGGGTTATTAAGCCTTGGAATGGGCTGACCAGGGAGGTGGTGGAGTCCCCATCCCTGGAGGTGTCCAAAAAAGGACTGGATGTGGCACTCAGTGCTCTGGGCTGGGTGACAAGGTGGGGATGGGTCACAGGTTGGAGTTGATGGTCTCAGACGTCTTTTCCAAAACAGATGGTTCCGTGATTTTGTAGTGCAACTATTTATGTATCCACAAGGAGATCTTTTGTCTTGTTCTATGTTTTCTGTACCTACTTGATCACCATAAAATGGTCCTGATATTCAGGAGGCAAATCATTCAGAGACCCTGGAGATTCTGCCTCAAGTGCTCCCCAGTACGATGCAGGTTGCCAGTCTTTGGCCCCAAAATAATTTATCTTATAAAGTCAGCAACTCTACTTTGCTATAACCCTCAGCCTGCTCAGGAGAATGTCCTGAACTCACTTAGAAGATGACTTGAACCACATCTGACCCCTGGACTGCTGCTGTCTTCATTCTAATTTCCAATTCCAGGTGCAGAACCAGCAATTAAAACCAGAGCCAGGATACACCAAGACTGTGCTGCTCCTGCTCACCAGAAAGATACAAACACAAATCAAGACACTCATGCACAATAAAGGTTATTTTTTTCAATTTTGTAATCTTGCAGGTCTAAGTACCTCCTGGATGCTCTCTTTCAAAGTATGCAGTTCCTCCACTGGATATAAAGAAGGAATATTATCAGCTATTTGTTTTCATGAAATCATTTTTATGTATAAATTGCAGCAACACATGGACCAAACTATTATTTACTAAAGCATTTACTAAAAAGTATAAAAGCACATGCCAGATGATCCCAGTACTATCAGTGCATTTAGCACTAATATTTGAGTGCTGTCATTAAAACTGAAGCTGCAGCAATATTTTAGCCATCTCTGTACATAGAAGATTTCTCTATTATTTTGTCCATGAACGTTTTCCTTGGATGATTGGTTGACAATATCTAAAGGATAATTTTAGGTCCTGGAGAATTAAACACAGGTCTATTTTTATGAGGTGGGACAGATTGGAAACCGTTTTTCCCCCTTGTTCCAATGAAATTGGAAATGAAAAGAATGTGTGTCATATGAGGGACAAGTGTCATGAAGCCCATTTGAATTATACTTCATACCCCACTTTATAGCCTAATGCTCAACTATATCCATTTTTCCTGGCAGTATTTTGCCCATCAAAAACAAGTTATTGACACTTATGTCTCAGATATAAATCAGATCCAGCAGTAAAAGTAAAGAAGGTGGTTTCAGAGAGAGTCAGTGATGGGGTAGAATAATGTGTTTGGCTTTTTCCTCTAGGATATTACTTTAATATTACCCAGAAACAGTGGCATAAAATCATTCCAATTAAATGGTCTTAAAAATAAGACATAAAGCAAATTCAGGTGATCTCATTCTGTTCTAAGTGTCAGAGCAGACGCCACAAAACTGAGCAAAAATAGTTTAAATTTAGCTGTCTTAGCATTTGTGTACAAGGACCGAGAATGTGGAAATTGGATTTGCTTCACTGGAGTCAATTAAGAAGGACTCTCAACAAGGTAGGGTTGAAGTGCATTGACAGGGCACAGGGAATATTTCTGGTATTGATTGGCACTGGCTTGGGTACAAATAAAGCAAAGCATTCTGGTTTCTGACATTCATTTTCTATAACAGTGAAATTACACTAATGGATAAAATGATAATGAAAAAGTGAATGCAGAGAATAGGAGTTCTCCATGGAGATATACTCCCTTCAGGTGTTAAACTTTAGCTATGCCCTCATTATAAAAGATTTTCCTGTGTAATGTACAGCTCTGATATTTTTTTTTCCTCCTGTTGCCCTGACCTGTATTTTCTGTTGTCTCCTTAACATCTCAGAAATTTGTTGTTTATGAGAGCAAAGCTTAATGAGGTCAGCATTTCCTCCCACTCCATGGAAGAGCAGCATCTCAAATCCCTGCCTTCTTCTGGTAGTCAATGTCTTTGATGCTACTTAACAGGGAGAAATGCTCAGTCACGTCTATTTTCCAGTTGGAGAGGATGAAACACTTCTGCTTCATATTAGATCACCCTTTTTTCTCTGAATTATGTGTGGAGGTAGGAAAAACTAACAGCTACTCCTTCCCTATCATCGAAAGAATTGGATTTGGAAATCATATAAAAGCCTTTTTTAATTCTGATCTCTTTAACATTTATAAGAAATTGTTTGATGATCCTATTCACAACCATCAGTGTGCATCTGCTATTTCAGTTTTGATCAACAAAAAGCAGTTTCTTCCATTTGGATTTTCCTTAGGGGTGCACCCAATGGGCCCACATGTTCACCTGCCTGTCTCTGAGCCCAGCCAAATGGACCTGCATGAAATCTGTACTGCAAAGGTGATTGTTGCAAGAAGAAGTTCAGAAAAATATTCCCCCCAAAAATTTGCTTCCTAATCTCATGAACTGTGGTGGTTTTATGCCTCGCAGCACATCCTTTACTTTATGTCTTTCCCAGGCTTCTGTTTATCAATAAAATCTTTACTGACATAATTATAAAATATGTTATATTTCTGTAACGGCACATTTATGTAAGTGGTCAATTTATTTAAAATATTTTGTGTGTGCCCTCTGATTCCAAATTCTAGAGACAAATAATGCATTTTTCCCCTTTTAACAGACTAATATTCTCTGTATTTGGAGATTTTGTAACTTTTTACCCTGTCATGCAATCTTTAATGCTTGATTTGAAAATTCTTGCAGTATGCCAATCATTCTTATCACCAATCACTTAAAACATTTATAACACTAAGAACCCCAGCCTTTTTCCCACTTATCTCAGCTTTAGGACAGAAAAAACACTTCCTTCAGTGCCCAGGCTCTGAATGGACACCTCTGGAAACAAAAAGGCTCAGAATTATTTTTGTGACTGTACATTTGCATGAATGGTAATAAGTTGTGATGCCCCTAATAGATCATAAACTATAATCTTCCAGAAGGACTGGAGGGAAGGAGCAGGCGCAATACTAAATCCATTTTGAGATTAAGTTTGGTGACATTATATGACATACCTGAACTAATTAGCAGCAAATCAAACCTTATGAATTGGTTAGTCCTGTGTTTGCCATGATAAGATTTGTCACAGTGCCTGACAGATACCTCACAATTTTTTGTAGTTTTCCTCAAAACCTGTGTCTGGAGCAAGGTGCTTTAGGTACTGCAAATATTGCCAATTCCTGGTGTGAACAGAAGAAAGGCTGAGGGAGCTGGGGCTGCTCAGCCCCGAGAGGATCCCCAGCTGAGAGGGGCCCTCAGCCCTGGGTGTCCCTGTGTGCAGGGAGGGTCAGAGCAGGGCCCAGGCTCTGCTCCATGGGGCTCAGCAATGGCACCAGAGGAACGGGCAGGGACTGATCCCAGCAATTCCACCTGGACAGGAGGCAGAACTTCTTTCCTGTGCAACGACCAAGCACTGAACAGAGACCAGAGAGGCTGTGGGGTCTCCTTCACTGGAGATATTCCAGAGCTCTTTGCACCCAATCCTGTGCCCTGTGCTCTGGGATGAACCTGCTTGAGCCAAGGGGCAGATCAGGTGAGCCACTGTGGATCCTTCCAGTCTGACCCATCCTGTGATTCTGTGATATGGAGTTACTTGGAGAGTATCTTGATCTTGGAACTTCTTTATCACCTTGACTCATTATTTAGACTCCTGACTGAACCTCGTTATCACCACACCTCTGCTGACCTCCCTCAAGTCACTGCCACTGTGGAGTCTTCCCGTTTTGAGGAGGCTGTAATCTGATCTCCTCTCTTGACCCAAATCCTAAAACTCCTCCCCTGGAATACCCATAAAACCCCAGGACCCTGACCCTGCAGCCTGGCTCTCAGTCTTCTTCTCCCTCCCTGGCACAGAGCTGGGGAGAAATAAAATGGGCTCTCATGCTTAAAAAAACAGAGAATCATCTTCCCTTCCAGTGGTTACAACCTCCCTGGACACAATGGACACTGTTGCCTCACGCTGGAACCTGCCACTTCTGCTGATGAAGCTGCTGCCTCTGCTGGTCCTGCTGGCACCCTGTCTCCTGGCTCCTCTTCCCTTAAGGAAAAAACCTCTCTTGTTCTCTGATATTTGAACACCAAGGGAGTTTCCTGTCCCAACACAGACACACTAGCTGATTTCAAGTGTTCTCTGAGGTTGAGAGACCAAGACCAAGAGCCCTTCTCTGAGGCCCAGCAGACTAAAATCTACTCTAACTAATACTTAGGAATGGTTAGAGAGTATGATCTGGAGCAAAGTGATATTCCCAATTTCATACAAGTCTTTGGCAGCTCAGAGACCACCCTCCTCATTTCCCAAATCCAGGGTTAATGTCTGAATTCCTGGCATGGCCTTTCACCTTGCTGATGAAGCTTCAAAAAATAATCAGTTTCTTAGTTTCCTTACCTGTTATTTTTGAGCACCCACATACACAGAGAAGATGGTTAGATATCTGCAGGGTTGCAGTACAAAGGTGAATAGTGATACAGCTAGGGAAAATATTAAATTTTACAAATAATTTCTTAAATATTAATTTGGATCGATTTAATGTTATTTGAATCAATGGCTCATAATATTTGAAAGAGCAATTTTCTTTCAACAAGCAGAGGTGGGTCAGCTGTCTTTGATCAAAGAGTAATGACTTGTAAAAACCCAAGCCTGGAGTATTTGTCCAGATAGTAATAGTAGTTTGGATGTTCTGAATTTGAAGATTGGAAACAATTGTTTGAATTTAGTTTCTTAGTTCTTTGATGATTCAAGGTAGTTTTTCCAAAAAAAGTCAGTACTGAACCCTTTGAAGAAAGTAATCAAAACCAAGGTTAAAATCTTAAAATCAAGGGGCTAGAAAGCCAATGTTGTGTGTATGAGACAGTGGATGGCTTCAGCTGACCACTGTCACAGATAATGTAGACATCTACATTTGGGATACCAATATAGATCACTTTTACAGAAAATGAGGACAAAAAAATACCCCTATTTGTGATCCATTTGATTCTAGATTAGGGATCTTATACAGGGCAGGCAATCACGTTCTTTTCCAGAGACTATAAAGGGCTTTAAGTTGACCCAAAGGAGAACATTCCAGTTGGACACCTAAAATTAGAAGGTGGATCTATAAATATTATTTATTTATCATTTTTTTTTATTTAGATTGAACTCTTTAAGTGCCGGAAATACATTTAAAATATCAAGGATCTTGCAGGTAACACCATTCTATTGGTTCTGAGATGGGTGTGTTGTCTTACTTTGATCTAGAGCTGCTGTGTATGAAGTCCAGAGGCTCCAGTTTTTGTTGGCCTCAAGAAATTCCATTGGAGTCAAGAATCCTCATGGATTTGACTTTTGGGTTAGCCAGAAGGGGTGGTTAGAGGAAGGACACGTTCATGGTCCCATTGTGCCCTACATGAGCTACTCTGTGTGCTTTTCCCATTCATCTATAAACACAGCAGGATGCAAATACACCAGAGAAAGGGAAAGACTATTCACATCAAACAGAAGTTTTGGCCCAAGAACAATCTGCTGTAAGATGCCCATGAGTAGATTCCTGATGGAAATTTGAAACAGGCTGATAAAACATCAGAGGAGGAAAGTTTTGGAGCAGCCCTGCAGTACAAGAACTGGGAGCAGAAAAACACCCCCAAACCCTAATTATTTTTCAGATGTATTACAGGGATCATAACATGCTCCTGCAATAGCTGGGGAAGAAGCTTGGAAATCCAGGATATGTTTTCCAGTCCAATATTCTCATGTTCATACCTGTCAGCCCTTGGAGAGAAAGGTGACACCTCTGTGTATTCCAAGGGAGAAAGTGTAACATCCATCAGGAGCAGGATCAGACCATTTGTGTGGATGTTATTTGCAATGTTTTTTTTCCCTCTCCTGTTTCCCCAATGGATATGTCTGCATTTTCAGATCCCAGGGAAAAAAAAATAAAAAGAAGGGGAAAAAACCCCCCATCTCTATCCAATGGGGACCTCCCTCATTCTCTCTTCTGATGTTTGGTTGCTAATTTGCACTTTTCATACACCCAGAAGCAAATGCCTGTCTGATACAAAATAAAACAAGCTGCTTCAAGTGCTGTTTGGTTCTATAGGAAGAAAACAATTTTTGAAAAGAAAATGTGCTCACCAAACAACCCCACCAATGCCGACTGACATTCTCCATGGGTCTGACAGAGGCAAAATGTAGCACAGTGCAGAACAAAGAGGCATTTTATATGCCTAGCAGAAATTCTTAAAAGTCTTTTTCTTCTTTTCTTTTTATTTCCCCTGGAAAATAGTTCTAATTTCTTACTAAAAAAGAAAAAAAAATAAAAGCCCACATAAATACTGAGAAACTATTAATTATGAAGGTAGAGAAAGAGGGGCTAAAAACCTACCTTTTTCCCTTGTACTACTTAAAATAAATAAAAATAGCTCCTCCTTTTGAATTAATTTCCTTTTTTTTTTACCTTTCATCCTTTCTTCTTCATTACAGAATAATTCCTCATTTGACAGATAGCAGCCATGAGATAATTTGGGGTTTTGTTTTGGGGGTTCTTTTAATAGCAGTCTGGAATCTTTGTTTTCAGAGAAGAGGCCCACTAGGCACAATTTGGGACTTGTTATTAAAGACAAACTAGCATCCCCCAAAGATTTTCAAACACTTCATGCCAGAATGTGATATTTTAAAGCTTTTCCCATTTCACATAATTGGATGCACGTGGCTTAGCAAGAGAAAGACAGTTTCGGCAAATACAGGAATTAATGCAATTTATTCGAGATGGTCTCACAGGAGAGATAGAGATTTTATGCATAATTCTGAGGAAGATAAAAATGTTGAAATCAGTTAGGACTTCTGCATATTGCTTCAAGACCACTGACCTAAGCTAAGGTGGTTATTATAGACAAGGATGGAATTTAGAGAAAGTTGTCAAATTAGTATTCATCCTGGCTCCCAAAATGAGCACAATTATCATCCTTGGGAATATGAGTTCCATCCTTATACTTTCTTGGGATGCTTAGTCAAATAATTAGTCAAACTAATTCTAATGTTTGCATAATAATGAAAATATAGCTACATTTCATGGGAAAAAAAATCAAAACCAAACCTGTCATAACTGAAATGTCAAATTTCAGTCCTTTAAAATTATTCTGAATTGGATTAATTTAAGACAGGCTATAGTGAAATTGGTTAAATTGGTTTCATATTTAAAATTTGCCTCTCACAGATCTGGGACCCTGAGGTTACACAATTATTTAGCACAATCATTGAAGACCCTGGAACAAGAAAAGATAGTTTCTTAGACACATAATATTTATTCTTATCATTTCTATATCCCAATCCCGATGTCAAATGAACACCTGCACATTTTTTGTTTTCTCTCTTGGAATATTCTCTAAGACAAAGAAATAGTATTATTTTTCTTTTTTAAATGGGGATAAACCAGAAGTGTGTGTTATATAGATATAAATTCCTGTTTTTAACTGAAGTTTTGCTCTGTATTTCAAGAGAATCAGCACTTTTCCCTTTTTTATTTTTAATTAATTATAGAAATCTAAAGCTATATTGGCATTATGACACAGAGACATTTTTCTCTCTGTGCCATGATATATGTTTAACCTATATTCCAGCAGTGCTTCACTAACTGAAAAGGAAAAAGAGTTAATTGCCAATGAAGTTTTAGGTAAGACTGACTTCTGTCAAGCTGTGTCCAAATCTACACTCTGGGGCACTGATGCTGAGAGATCATGGTGGTGTTAAACAGGACACTTTATTCACTTTCCATTGCAAATTAAATGATTGAAGACCTCATGATTTGTTTTGTACTTGCCATCATTTTTCTTGAGTCCTTTTGCATATAGAGTTGATGACAAAGGATATTTTACTTGTTCAAAGATATTTGTTTAAATGATTTCTCCTGGAAGTTCATTTCATTCCTTCTGGCATTTTGGCATTTTGCTCACCTGGGTTTTAATCTAATCACATAATTTGGTGTTCAAGCATTGGAACAGGCTGATAAGGGCAGTGTTGGAAGGTCCATTCCTGAAGTGCTTAAAAGTTGTGTGGATGCAACTTGGGGACATGATTTCATGGTGAACCTGTGGTGCAGGGTTAACAACTGGACTTGATGATCTTAGAGGTCTTTTCTACCTTAATAATTCAATAATTTGCTGTATAGAGCTCCTGAAATGAACTTAGTGTGGTTTTATTCCTTCATAATGGGAAGAAGAGGAGTAATTTACTGCAGAAATTCACAGAAGAGGGCCTTGATCAGTGAAACAAAAGAAACTTTGGTTTTATGTATGTAAATCTCCAAAAGATGTACAGAATTGCAAACCAGAACCACTAGAAAAACATTTCTAATGTCTCCTCAAGTCATATAAATAGATATATCCTGGGTGCTCTATATTTAGTGATAGAAGGTTTGGAGTGTTACTGTGTTATCCACATATATACATATCAAGATAAGTACAAAGTTTTTCAATGAAAAAGACTTCAGGAAATCTTCCAGCAGTCAGCTCTAACAAATTCCTCCATGAACACAGCAGCAAGACAATTTGTACTTATAAATGTTTTCATTGCACATCCCAGCCCACTGTAAACTGTAAAAATGTACATACTCTAAACACTCCTATTCTCTTTTGACTCCTTCTACCCATCAGTTCTTGAGGTCTGCATCTGTTCTATTGCTCCCTACCCACAAAGTTTTGCCCTCCATCAATGAGTAGAAGAGGGCCCTACCAACCTCACAGGAAAGAATTTCCTCCCAATATCCCATCTGACACTGCTGTCTGTCAGTTTGAATCCATTCCCCCCATCCCATCTCTCTAGATCTGTGTAAAAAGTCCCTCTCCAGCTCTTCTGGAGCCTCTTTAGGCATTGCAAGGGGCTCTGAGCTCTCCCTGGAGCTTTCTCTTCTCCAGAATGAACATCCCCAGCTCTCTCAGCCTGGCTCCAGAGCAGAGAGGCTCCAGCCCTCATCCCTATAAAACACATAAAATCCCAAGAGATCACACAATTCATACTATTAATAAAAAAAAAACCTAAACCAAACC
>VWYP01009403.1:0-20140 GCA_013400435.1 Pycnonotus jocosus | reverse complement strand
ATATTTTTATATATTTTTCCATTGTGTGTGTCCCAAGACTTTTCTACGGACATATTGATACTGCAGCTGCTCTGTGCTTGCACATATGATACAGTGTGACACTAATGAATATGCAAGATCCATAGCACAGTGGTTTTACAGTTCTGAGGAATCAGCCTTAGGGCTAGTCTTAAATTTTCTCGTGAACCAGCTTAGTCTGTCCTCCGTCACCCTTGAGAGGTGAGAGGCTTGAGAGGGTTTGGACTTTTTCACAGGGTTCCCCTGGATAGTGCAGAGTGGATTTCCAAAGGGCCAATGATTCCCTGCAAGCATGAACAGATGAACAAGCCTCCTGGAATCCTCCCCCTTGATTCTCTCCTGGGAATGTGGAGGGAAAATGAAGTGCACAGGCAGCAAGAAAAATACTTTCAGGATGAGTCCATTCCACTTCACTCAGGATAATGTGCTTGACATCTCCTTCTTCCCCCTTCTACAGCCCTTTACCTCTTTAGCCCATTTTGATGGGCTCTGGATATGCCATGTTGTCATGGATGTAAATTGTAATTAGACTAATGACCTCAACCTCTGCTGTCTAATCTCTACAGTTCAGATGCAATATTCTCTTATTTAAATTAAAATTCTTTTTTACTGTCTTTGGAATGCTCTTAGTAAGACAACAGGAAAGTTAAGCGTGTTAGCTAGGCTGTCACACAAATGTGACCTCAACTCAGGAGAAAGCAGCTAACCTGTCATTTGACTGATTAGTGGTCACAGAAGAAGAGAGCTCTGTTACTTTCAAATATTCAAATATTTGATTTTGTGTCTGCAGTTAAGGAATCAAAAAAAAAAACAAGCCATAGGGGCAAAGGTTTTACACAGTCCTCCGTCCTATAATTTGAACTAATTAAACAAGGAGGTTTCACTGCCTTCAGTGGTGCTACTCATATGGCAGAAATTAGCCACTCTCTAATGTGTTTTGCTGGATGAGGTCAGGGCTTTTAGCATCTTGCAGCATTCAGCACTAGATGAAATATTTATTACAGTACATATTTCTAAGGCATAGTCCATGTATTCTTTCCATATACAGTATTAATTTATGAGGTAAAACATCAGATATCATATGAAATCTAAAAAGAGTTTTATTGCCTTATGTTACCACAAATGTAAAAGAACAATATACATTCTCAGATCAGTTTCAATTAACATGAATCACAGGACAAAGACAAGTAGCATGTGGTAACTCGTACATCTATGCTGATCTATATCTTCCACATAGTAGTCATTTAGCATTGTCCAGGCCTAGTCTATATCCCCAAAGAAACATTCTCATTGACTTCTCCAAGAAATTTCATAAGAAACCTGCCATAAGACAAATTGAGTTCACCAGATGCTAAGTTAATACCTCAACACTTGGAATACTGATCCTATTCCCTTTCCTCTGTTGTAGCCTCAGCTGATGTATTTGTAAAAGTTATGTTGCCATGTTTTACCAGCTTTTGCCAGCTGAAAAAACTCTAAATTTACATAACCTAAATGATAGAAGCAGCTCTGGATTTGCCCTGTGAGGATTAAAAGAACTTTCCTTATGAGCTTTAGAGCCCTTTGTAACAAAACAAGGAAAAGCACAAAAAAGAGGACAAATGTCAACTCAGACTGCAATGGGAAACTGATAAAAGAAAATCACTCTAACACCCAAACCTTGCTCCTGAAAGCAGTAGGTATTTGATCTGCTGGTGGCATCTGCTGTTGCATTTTAAAAAGTCATTCGTACCAGTGAAGTGAGTGCAAAAGGATGCTCTCCCTCTTTGAACTCATTTTGGCTGCAGGAGGTGTAAAGGAATGGAGAATCTCTTGAGTGTTATTTAACTCATACACATGCATCTGAAGAGGGAACTTGGCCCTCTTTTTAGCTACCTCATGAAAGAAATCCATGAAAGTCCATTAAAGACACAGATAACACAATTACTCCATCTTGAACAACGTGGACATCCAGGAGACAAATGTTGGGTATATTTGGCTGTGTGTGTGACTGCCTCTTACAGTCTTGCCTTGGCAGCTGCCATCAGCTGCTGCCAGAGACGAGGACCCAGGCAAGGAAAGTCTCCAGCCCTCATGGGAGTGATTGTTCTTAAGCAAAGCTAAAGGAAGCTGCCCCTACCTGTGTATGCTTTCTTCCAGCTTTTTCACCTTCAGCTCATCCTCTTCTGACTGCTTCCTTCTGGCTTCTTCCTCTTCTGCAGAGCCAGCAGGAATTCCCTGCAGCAGCCATTTTTCCCGAAGAGCTTTTGACTGTAATGTAAAAAAATCCCATATCTTAGGTATAGACTGAACAAAAACTACCTGAAGATTGAGAAGAATCTGTCTTCACTTCTGAATATTAGCTTGTCCTCACTGAATTTCTGCTTACTGCTTCAGACAGTTGATAACAGCCAAATGATCAGCTTATTTAGACGTCAAGTCTTTCACATTCAGGAATGTCAGTTTTACCGTAAACAGTTTATTTACCATCAGTGCCTTAATAAGAAGTTATTTTTAGTTTCTAATAAAACCAACAGTTTAAAATTAGCAAATTAGCAAGTGTTCCAAGAACTGACATTTTTGAACCAAACTGTGGATTTCCTGTGAATAACAAGGCATGTCCTGAAAGGACTAAAGTAATAAACTTTTTAAAGTTTCAAAAACAAAAGATCAGTGTGCTCTAAATGTAATGTTTTTAATGGAGTATAAAATTAATCTCCTATTAAATCAATAAAAGTTGTTGTTTTTTATTTATACAACAGATGTGTTTCCATATATTTACAGGCAGACAGACAGACACATATGTATACATAAACATGAGCATACACATCATCTCTTGGGCATACACAAATTAGAACAAATGAACAAAAGTCTTCCAGAAATTGTGGAAGGGCTGCCAGGACAAAACAACACTTGCAAAAAACACCAATATCCTTCACCCAATAGAATTATTCCTGGGAGTTTTGCTGTGCTTTCTACATTGAAAATGTGGCTACAACTTCACCTAGTTCCTGTTTAACGTAGCTGCAGCTTAATCCAGGGTAGCTCACCAGTGGAGGTGGACTGGTTGAATGCCATGTTTTACACAGCATACATGCCCATGTTCCTTGTCTGGCCCAAATCTGACAGTGGAATGCAGCAGATAGGATGAGCAAGACCAGAAGCCCAAAGCTAAACAGATCTTTGCCCCTTGGCAGGAAAGAATTTGAGCTGGTGGAAAAAAAAGTCAGCCAGGTGACTAACCAAATTTTCCCTTGCATTGATCAATAAAGTGGAGCCTTGGTTTTGAATTTGCAAAGTGACCAAGGAACCAGCTCCTCTTCTGCAAAGAGGAGTTAATTAGGAAATCATCAGTTCAAGGAAATTAGATTTCAGAGGAAGCCCAAACAGGCTGTGTGTGTCTTCTTAATGCCACGCTTGTTGCTGGAATAGAATCTGACTTGTGCAAACTCTGTATAAAGGGAAAACATTTACCACCAGCAGCAAGCTTCAAACCTTGCCCAAAATAGAAATATTTTTTACATGACAGACAAGGTTTTCTTGCTAGTTTTTGAGAGTGTGTATATATATAGACATAGTATCTATGCACAAACTATTTTTGGCATTCCATGACCTATTTGATGTCAGGCAATTAGATTTTAGAAAGGCAGCAGACATAAAGCAACACAAAATGCACACACAAATTATACTTTATAAATTATTCAAGCTTTCACTGGCTTTAACTGTGCTGTGCATGAGAGGACATCCTGGTGGATTTTAAATGATTTCTATGTGAACTAGGACTTCTGCATAACAGAAAATGTCTCATGCTCTTGTCCCATACAGTCACACTCAATAGTTGGACCTGTTGATGCTGGTGACATACTTTACCTGGCCAAACTCAACTTTGCTCATGGCCTCCAAGCTGTTAGTAGCCAAAACAGTATGAGTGGCAATCTCCAGCCACAGTTTCCGCAGTTTGCTACTCTTTGCCCTGGTACTACCAGCTATTAGTGCTTCCTGCCACATTTCATGTTCTGTTAGTGAAATTTTTGTGTTCAGCTAGGCTGATTATCAGCCAGAATTTTTATCACCTTATTCAAACTCATCGTGCTATAGAAATGTCCCCTCAGCAGATGACTCTCAATCATCACATGTACAAATAAACAAAATGAGACAAAGATGGATTTACAGGTCTTGAAGGGCTAAACATTTAACAACCTTTGCTTTGGCCTTTAAAGTATCAGTAAGTGTATACCTCCTGGGCTAGATCCAGTGCAAAGCCTAGTGAAGGCTGATTGCTCTTTAGAGAACTGCGGTCTTTTCTTTCCCGCGTGGACTAGCTGCATGAGCAACTATGTTGCTGCATGTGTTACTCAGTGGTGGTCTTGAATCTAAAATCCTGAATGACACTCAGTTGGAAAAAATCTCCTAAGTTTCTAAAGACCAAACTCTAAAGATGAAGACAGCCTTCTCTGCTATAAACCTGGTTTAGGCATGGCTCCAGCAAAAATAAATAAATAAAGCCTTTGACAAAGCACTGCTTGGACAGCACTGGCACTGAAGACATTAAGTTAACAGTCACTCCTCTCCTACTCCAGGAGGACAGACAAAATCGGGGCTTTTCTCAGTGTGCTTTTACAGACTCTCCATGCTGATGCTCACACAGAGAAGCCAGTCCTTTCAGTACAACTGCTGTACACTAAAAGTAAGGTATTTTGTACAACCTTTGTTTTGGTCTTTGTTTATATGAAACACTTAAGCAACAAAATCGCATGGCTTCTTTCTCCCTAAAGCCTTTTTTTTTTCTTTTTAACCTATTAATAGCATGAAATTGAAACTGGAAAGCATCAATGAGATTTTTAAAAGACATATTAAGAGATAAGAATGCTATGATCTACTGAAAGTCCTCCCTCTTGGGTGAAATGTCAGCATATTTCATCTGAAACAGGAAAACTGAAAGCTTTGATGTTTCTGGCTCTCCTTTTTAAGATGAAAATGAAGGCATTTGTTAAATACTATACTGAGGAATTCAGACAAGAAGACTGAAAAATGAAAACACTTGTAAATGCATTTCTTAAACTGCAGAGAATCTATTTGCCAAGCTGCTGAGGTTGTGTGTATTTATGCACCCACTGCAGATACAAAAAGCTAACAGCAGGCATACACAAGGGGATGTTGGTCACACATCTTACTGTGCAGGAAGCATTTTCTCCCTGGCCAGATAACCAGTGTAGCAGTGAAGCAGTGGGCTGGAGTGGAAGAATCTCTCACCTGCTTTGAGCAAACATTTCCCAAGCACGCACTTTCATCATAAACATGTAGGGAAGGCCTTGGTACATATGATGAAACCAAGGGTGGGTAGTGAGGCAGAGTTGTGCTGGGTGCTCAAGCACAGCTCCTGGATATGAGACAGTCTAATGAGGCAGCCCACATCAAAGCAACCCAGACAGATGCAAACCAGAGCCAGATGCAGACTGGAAACAAAAGAGTGTGCTGCCATCTGTCCTCCATAGCTATGAAATTTGTGTTATGCTTCTTAAAAAAAACCTTGCAAAATCTTATCCCATGAAGAAGAGAAGGTGTTTCTCAAATGTGCTAAAACAAGGTTTGCACAAGGATGGAACCCAAAAATACGTACCTGTATGAGTTACTCCTGTTCAACAATATTGTGCTTTTGCATAACAGCTTGTGATTAAAACAGCCACAAGCTTGTATTTCAACATTGCTTTTCCTTCATTGTCTGCTATGAGCTTTAAATCTCCTCTGCATTTTAAAGTTCCTTTATGCATCACAGTTGTGCTGTATGATTAGATACTGTCCAAATGATAAAGAGCTCTGAGACTGGCCACATACACCACTTTAAAAATACAGATATTTGTACTGCTCATTGCCATACTGGAATAAGTGAATATTGTCAATACAGTGAATACGCTGTATTGTACTTTCAGAAGGAATCCCTTCAATGACAGAGCAACAGCTATGTTATGTACTGTCTGGTATAAGTATTCCTTCATTTACTGTAAGAGAACAATTTCTTCAGGGCTAAATCCTTCAGCAGAAATTTGATCACGTAATTAAAAAGTCTTTCTCTTACTGGAGTGGAAACGGCACTGGGCTTGAGATCCTCTAGGCTGCCACTGCTCTCAGGCAATTTGGTTTGTCTGCACAGAACTGAGAACTGAGATGTAGAAATAACTTGCAGCTTCACTTTGTTTAATTTGCTCAAGCATAGGAAAGCCAATGGACTTCTGCACCATGCAAAAACCAAAAAAAACCAGGTCACAATTATGTGAACAGACCATAAGGACATAAATAAGTGAACAATTGCTGGGCAGGACAGAAAGAAATTGTGCCAAATGTCTGAATGCAGCAGACAGTGATGGCCATAAAAGTGGTGCACTGAAATCTTACATGCTATTTATTTTAGCTGTATGCTTCAGGACAGTAAAGCCTGAGGGCTTTAAGTTGGTTACATTTAGTGCTAGCAAGGAAATAATGCATAGCTTCTCAAATGCACACAGTAGAATTAATGCTGTATATGCAAAGAAAACCTTTACTGTTAGTGCTGCATTTTGCTTTAACATTGCATCAAAAGTTTAAGTATCAGAGGACATTTTATTATGCAAGTGAACTTTTTAGCATCCTTTTCATAAATCATTATGCCTATTCCACACCACCTCTTCACTCTCTGCTTTGTGAAAGTTGTTTAGTTCTAACCATCAATCTTGCCGATTTTGAAACAACTTCCATAAACTTTGTCAAAAGAATAAAAAAAATAATACATTTGCAGTCCCATATACAGTGTGACAGCATCTTAACCTGAGGCCCAGACACACCTGCCACACTTGTCATGACTTTTTATGACATGAAAAGCCTCAGTCCTTGCTGTGCTGCTACTTTTTGAGGTAGCCCCTTAAACAAGCTTTGTGTGGTTTTTGTATTTGCAAATGTTTAGGGGGTAATCGGTACAATCTCTCCTTGGAAGCAGTGCTTGCTGAAGTGGAGCACTCCTCTGTCTAGTGAGTTCAAGGAAGATGACAATCCTGAGAAGAAACAAAGGTTGACCCAAGACAGCCTCCTCCAGTAAAATCTGCCTGCTCTTGTGAAACACTTCTGGATGTGAACTATTCCAGGTAATTATGGTCTCCTGTGCCCTAGAAAACAGCCACTAATGATCCCTTGTGTAATTCCACTGAAATCAAAGTCACTTTTACTGAAAGCTTTGCCAAGTTGAAGTTTTGCCAAAGACTTTTGCATTTTGAGGCTTGATGTCCATGAGGCATTAACATTTTAGAGCTGAAGTTACTTATTAATATGAAATTATTTTCTCCCTCTATCCATTCAGTATTTGTGCCATGGAAAAATATGAACACAGAAGGACTTGGTTCCCCAAGTCCTCAAATCTACATATAACCAGCCCATGTCTCCTGAAACAGTGCAATGGACATTTTTTGCCTGTCACATCTGTGAGTCAGATGTTATCCCCAAACACTCCCATTAGGATGCTAGCATAACTGGCTGAATTTCAGATTTGCTCTCTGCATTTCAAAAAGTTACTTTAGTACAAAAAGGGTGAGGTTTTTAGGCAGATCTGGAGCTCTGGAAGCAGCAATGAGTTGCTGTTTGGCAGCTACCTGGAGCCCTCTGCCACCCAGCAGATCAGGTACAAGAGGGAAAACCTCCCAGAGCAGTGAATCCTGTTCTATTTGTGCATGCCCCAAGCATCTGCCTGGGTTGATAAAACTGAGTTTGTAAGGAACACAAGTGGAAGAATGATCACTGTCAAAAATGCTCTGGGATTCCTCCTTTGTCCTGTCTACTTTTTTTTCCCTCTCCAAACACTGCATTTCTTGCTGTCATTTCTTGAACTGCTTCCTGAGCCATCCACCCGGCTCTAACCCAGGTATTACAGGCTACCCTGAATGTCTGGATCTGGCCTGCTGATGCACAGCACTGCTGCCAGCACTAGCAAAGAGGTCACTGGGACATGAGGTACTGAGATTCTAGAAAGATTTGTTCCTTTGCCAGCAGGCCTTCCCTTGCCTTTCAAAAAATGGGAAAAAAGATTATTCACATGGCTGTAGTGTGAGCAGGCATGCTAATGTTAGATGCCCTTAACCATTTGTGCATAAACATGCAAAAGCAGAGAGGAGCTAAAGACACAAGCTGTTTAACAGGTAAGTCCATCTGGAAATAAGCAGCCCCCCGGAATGTATTCCTGAGTGATACTGTAGTAGTTAATTTTCCATTAGTCAAATGAAACAATGTGCCTCTGCTCAGACTGATGCAGAATTTTCCTATGTGGGTTTTCAGTGTGAGAGAATCTGCTTGCAGAACAAAGGAGAGGCGCGGTCCTCAGCTAACACAAGAGATTTTACACTGCTGTGCTGTAAGATGGATGTGGCCTTGTATGGTATGACTGTCCCTGGAATGGACAAACAGCCATTTCCAACTTGCTGGTGTGGTCTGGTTTTATGTAGTAGCAAAACTTTTTGTTGCTTTTCAGTCATCTAAGACACTTGTTTTAGCCCAAGGAGCACATCTGCATGATAGATGGATATGATTCAAGCATTGCCCAGATTAGGGAATTAAGCCAAACAGAAAAACTTGCAGCTTGATTGTAGTCTTTACTTGAATTACATTGTCAAATCTGTCATAATGTGCGATTCAACAACAACAAAAAACTATCCTAGCTCATGAAGCTTAGCCAGCTGAAGAGCGAACAGCATGTTTATAAAAAAGATTAAACATTATCCTGTAAAGTTGGCAGTTCGTTGTTTTTATTCTTTGTTCAGGAAATGAGAAAAACATTGCTTAGAAATATCTTAATGAAGTGATGTCTTAATTTTTTTTTTAAGGAGATTACATTTAGTCCAAGAGTTGCAAAATTGTCCAACAGTCAGTTAATGTGCATTCATCACACATAACATTAAAACACATTAACTTTCCCCATCCTTTTTAGACCTGTCCCCTGTAATTGACAACGTTTTGTGACCAGGTATTGGAGACCGATGGCATAACCTCTTCTCAAGCTTCTTCTCAGCCACACAGGTATGGGTAATTTGCCTGAGTTTTTCCTTTTCATGAAATCCTTACTGCAACGGACCACTGAGGTCAGGATCTCCAAGGCAGTTGGCTCACCAAAGGGACTGGTGCTCTGTGTGTCCCCAAAAAGCATGTCTCCTCTTTCCCTACAGCTCCTGGAGTAACAGAATTTTGCTACAGCACCAGTGAGCCAACTACGTTGTGGGTATAAGGGGGGTACATGTGAGGAGATGAGAAAATAAATAATAAAACAAGCAAGTAAATAAGGAAATAAAAATAAACAATGGACACTTTTAAAAGCCCCACCTGGAATCATGGCATCCAGAAGACTTTGCAGAGATTATCTTTCCCCCTTGTTTGCTTGCTGTAGCAGGTCCATTTGACTGCCCTTCAGCTCTTCTGAGTATTTACACAGGCACTGCTTTTTCTCAAAGCACACATTCAGAGCAGACAGGAACATGTAACACAGTGCCACATGACTACAGAAACAGGTGAAGGAAGAGATATCTGGCATGATTTGTGCTCACTTTGGGAAGGGCTCAGCGAAGCATCTCAGCTGGGTGCCCCCATGAAAAGGTACATCTTCAGTGTGAGCCACGTGCAACTGGAGCTGCAGATGCAAGGAGAAGGCATGTCTGTGGCAAATGATCTGAGGGATGGATATGATGGTAGCTATAGATGGCTTCTTCATGAGGTCTCATGCTTTGTCTGTTTGAAAATCTCACAGAAACAGAAATTGCAGCTGTACAGACAGAGGTCCAATTAGGAATTATTTTTGGGGAAAAAGGAAACAATTGGTTTATGTCCTCAGAGAAAGCTTCCCATTATTAACAAAATCACCAATGTAAACATTCTGAATACATTGCTTTAAAATTGTTCAGGTGCCATTTATTTAACTTTGTAAATCAAGTAGACAGTTGTTTCCAGCCAAAGTTGGAGAAGACAAACTAAAACCCAAACTCTTTTAACTTCAAGGAAAACCACCATAGCAAGAGATGTTGTCAAGACTCTAAAAGAGTAGACACAAAGTTTGTACTTGTCTCATTCAGATCATTCATCAGCTACAGAGCACTGGCCTGTACAGATGAGTGAAAGGGATCACAGGTATGGCCCGATACAAGGTAAATGTTTCTAACATTCATTAATTACTTGATGACATTGAGATGAAACACAATGAACAATGAAATGACAATTAAGTCAAGCATAGCTTCTTTTCTACTTACAATTTCTAAACATCCACTCTACCAGAAAGTTCTGCTAGAAGTAATAGGAAGATATCACTTCTGGAGAGTTGTGTTTTATATTGGAGAGTTAGGGTTTATTTCTCTGTGTCTCTCTTTAGGAAGTCTATTTAAAATTTCAGACTTCTTCATTGCAGGATGATAATGACGGTTCTGTTTAATTATTTAATGTTTCACTTGTGGCAAGGTTAAGCACCATAATGAAAGTAAACTATAAAGAAGTGCCAGTGGCTGCTGCAGGGGTGAGGAGAGGGATGAGGAGACTGGGCTGCCCCAGCAGGCAGACACCATCAGGGACATAGCTTGCAAAAGGGGATGCTACAATGAGGTCCCACATGGCCCAAGCTGGGAGCAAGTCTCCCGGAAGCAAGCATGGGATTCTGTCCTGGTCAAGAATCCAAATGGATTGGGATGAAGATATGCATGAGATAAACCTGCTCCTGTTGGGACATAAATTAGATTTTAAGTCCATGAGAACATCTCTGATTCCCAGGGAATTTTGGAGCTGGAATAAAAAACTGTTGCAAGCTAGCTGAAGTTTCTGGCCTTCATGTGGTTGGACTGAATGCTGAATAAGACCCTCTCTTAAAGATAGACACATGAAAAGAGTGACCACAGTTTTACCTCCTGGTGCTAGAAATTTAGGTATGCTTTGGTTTTCCCTGGAGGTACTCACTCCATATTTACAAAGGAAGCAAAGTGTAGCTGTGAGAGAAGTAAAAAATAATAAAAAGATAGATCTTTTTGGAATAGTTAAAAATCTGAGATGTCACAAATTGTCAAACCTCTCCCCCCAAAACAAATAAGCTTTGCAAGTTATCATTACTACAGAGACACAGTTGTTTTTTACTATTATCTCCCAAAAGAATAATTTCCTCTCTATATTCAGTCTCTCCTTGGCTTCAGTTTATCACTCCTTCCCACATACACACATCAGTCAAAAGAGGCAAAAAGAAAAGTTATATTTCAGAGATTCTTTTCCTTTCTAGTCTTAAAAATTCTTACATTCATAATTTTAAAAAGCTGGATTCAAGAGATGTGAATTCGTTTTTGAATATGTTTCAGGCCATCAGGAGGGGCTGGCTCAGCTTCTCCGAGCTACAGAGACATAGGCTGGCTAAAACAAAATCTGCTGGAGTGGCCATGAGGTGCTCAAATGACATTGTTACCTTGTTACCTTGAAACCTGACTGGTAATTTCGATGTGTTTCAAGGAAGTGCTGCCTGTATGGTATATTTATTTATATGATCGTCCCAAGATAACTCTGCCCCAGTTCAAAGCACAACTCATACATAATATTTTTTCTGAATAAAAGCACACCTTGTAGAGGGATCATACCAAAATAATTACAGCTATGTTTCAATGGCATGCAAGCAGGTAAAGAACATGAGTTAAAGGACTAAAGCTCTCATCTCTCTGTGGTAAACAATTTGTGTAGCTAGCCTGGATAAATGATCCTATTTTTTATTCTATTTTCTTATTGCTAAAAGATTTTAACAATAATCCCCAAAAATGGGGATGGTTACTTTATTTTATGATCCAGAAGAGAGCCTCCTGATTCTCAGTTTAGATCCTGGTGGGAGACAAACTTCTCAAGATAACTTGGGCATCAGCCCACAGGTGCTAATACACAGAATGGGACAAAGAGGGGGTCCCCTGTGCTCTCAAAATGCAAAGTGACTGGAAAAGTGGGAACATATCCCCTCTCTTTAAAAAGAAAAAAAAGGAAGACCTGTACAATGACAGGTCCCATCTGCCTCAGTGCCCGGCAAGATCATGGAGCAGGATCCCCCTGGAAACTACGCTAAGCCACATGAAAAACAAGGAGATGATTGGTGACAGCTAACATGGCTTCATTAAGCACAAATCATGCCTGGCAGATTTGGCAGCCTTCTATGATGGAGCCATAACTCAGCGGTGGATAAGGGAAGAGCAACAGATGTCATCTTCCTGGGCTTGTGCAAGGCATTTAACACTGTTGTACATGATATCTTTATCTCTGAACTAGGTTTTCAAGAAGATTGCAGTGACCATGTGTAGGGAATGGAGACTGTGTGACACCATCAAACATTTTCTGTGTGCTTGGCTGAGTTGCCATTTGGTTTGAGGATTAATTTGGTTTAAGGAATAATTGAAAATCATACAGGGATTCACTATCAAGAAATAATAAATTTCCTTCATTTGCAAAAGTTGTGTCTTTTTTCTGCAATGTTGTACATATATTGAGAGAGAAACAGTTGTATCTATTTATATTTTCTGACAGTAATTATTTTAGGAATAGATTAAATTTGGGATAGCGATATAACTGGAACTATAAAATTAAAATTTATTTATAGATGAGATCATTTCAGTTAAAACCATATCCTAACAAAATCTCTGTAACAATGTAAAAAGGCCTTCCTTTTCTTGAGAGTAAAGATGTAATTATGTTACAGATTGTGCTCCTGAACTGCAGTCTTTAAAAAGCAGATGTTAAAAGAAATAGGTCCCTAATATTTATACCACTTCAGAACTAATATAACTGTGGAAAATGGATTTATTGTAATTGTAATTGTTAAAGTAACAGCATAGAAGTAATTTTAAATTCAATTAGGAGGTTTTGTTCTGTTTATTTTATTACCATTTTGGCCACCAAGCAGAGCTACAGTAAACAATTATAGAAATTTTATTCAACTAACAACAGAGGCGGTCAGATTTTGGAAGAAATACTGCTACGCTGGAGTTTATTTGAAATAGTAAACATCTCTGTTAAAAGAGGTCTGCCCAACTTCTGCCTAGCAGAACAAGTTCTTAAAAGAAGTTGTTGCTTGTAGGTTGTATTCTTCAGTTCAACTAATCAACCAAAATAAATTTCAGTCTTTCTCCAGAAATCAAATAATTTTGATGGATACTGCACAAAGCATGTTTGGTGTAAGGTGAATTTTGACCACTTCTCTGACTTTAAAGGATAGAAGCTGGTAACACATCCAGCTCCCATGGATAAGGAAGCCCCATCTGTATGCATATGGCCAAGAAACTTCTGAGGCATGAAGTTTAAACTCCATCTATTTTCAAACAATAACAACAAAACTACAAATCTATCTGCCAAAATTGACCTTGTGTTATATGGAAGAAGTATTATGTTCATATTAAGGACTGGAGTAGGTGTGCGGTTAGGGGAGATGTTATCAATTGCCTCTTATTAGAGCAAAAGAGCATGTTCTATCTCATAAATTGAGGTTTCAAAGCATCTTTACACCCGTTCCAACACCTAGGGCCTTTCCAATGAAGGCATCTGATTGTAATGTAGACAAATACACCTCTAGTCTTCAACAGAGACCCCCCAATGGCCCCAAGGTACTACACAGTCAGTCTGTGCCCAGCAACATCCTTATTTTGCAGTGGTTTACGGAAGAGAGAATATGGTTTCACTGTCAGCAAAAGAGAATCCAGCTTTTAGAGCCTATGCTACTCTAGACTCTCTCCTTCTACAGATTTTTACATTTGAAGGGTTTCACTTTATTAACCCTGAATCTCATATAGACCATTAATAGCTGAGCTACACTTTCGTTCTGATGTCCTCAGCACTGATCTCATCCTCAGGAGCCTTTCTAAAATGTGTTGCCAAAGCCCTGTTCATATTTGGTGCTGAGTTTTACTAGGTCTAGGATTTGCTGGGTTGCTCTGCCTAAAGCAGCAGGACAGCACCTGCTGCTGCCTTATTTTCAGCCAGATATGTAACAAGGGAAAAATGAATGAACCAGTAGTAAAGTCATTTTGTCAGGCGTCTAATTGGCATCAGCAACTTGAAAACTGTGGGTAATCAGCATAAACATTTGCAATAAATTATTTCTATTAGATATTTCTCCAATGTGAATAAAATTTTCTGAAATTAACAGAAACCCTGTAGCTTCCAAAACCTTTATTAGGTAACCAAACATGCTATTTTACACAGTGGATTTTAAAAAGAAAATTACTCTGACATTGCACAAAAATGAAGCAAACCCATTGAATACTGGCATGAATGTCTTTGTGTGAATTCAAGCTGTTATGCTTGTGGGATCAACCCAGATACTGCAGACACAGGATTAACCCAGATTTCATTTTCAAAGCTTTCTTTACAGCAGATTTTAATGAACACTGATATGAAATCCTTACACTCTATATGGACATCAACAGCCTCACAGTATTTTGAGTAAATACAGAGGCTTCCTAGGAAAGCCTGGTCTTTTAACTTGCATGTATCCCTTCCACAGAATTAGATGAAATCCACATAATTCAGGAAATGAATCATGTTCTACTTAGCACTCTTAGGGAAAATAGATGTACTTATTTTGGTCTGGTGTGTCAGACTTGGGAACCATATAAGACTGAGAGACTATATTCATATCAGACTTGGAGCCCCTGACTTGGAGAGGCTCAGGACAAGCAGGGTGAGGTGAGCGAGAGCATTGGAGAGGTGGCAGGGGGATACACTGTTCTGCAAATGAGCCAATCAAACTGGCAGGCAAAATGAAATGTTGGTCAGTACTTCACTAAGCAACCAGAACACTGAATGATGCATGAAACAAAAATGCAGTTTTCTTCCTCTGTCTCCAATGAGAAACAGAAACACTACCAGCCAGTGCTTCTATTTCCATTTTAAAATATTTTTATTATTTTAATTTTAGGGACATTCTACCAGCAATGAGGATGAACTTTGCAATCCTAGTTAGACCTCTGCTATCACCTCATTCAGGTCTCCCAGCAGTCAGCTGCTTGGTGGTACAGGCAGCTCATAGAGCAGCAGTCACCATGACCACTGCTGTAAAAGCAGCACAGTCTTCCTCTGGTGACAAGTGATGACAGTGAATGGAGATGTAGGGAAGATTTTTTCATATCCTGGTGCTCATCCTTGCACACAGCATTACAGACCTTGAGTCTGGCTGTGATTTTAGCTGAGAAAGCTGCCATTTTAGATTTCTCTGGCATTAAATTTCTGTGCCCTGATCTCCCATTAGCTTCCTATGCAGCAGTATGATTACTGCTCTTGCTCCAGCCTGTGGGTTAAAATATAAAGGGACACAGCTATTTTTCATGTGTGTCTCTGAAAAAAATCCACACAGCAAAACCAAACCTCCTCTAGTGGCAATCAACATAGCAGGGATGAAGTCAATGTGAGTCTGTATCAGCTGAGGGGTTTTACTTTTCCTAAGGATTATGATAAAATACATTTTAGCAACAGCTATATCAAAGTAAAAGAGATGAAGCAGAAAATTGACAGAATTGTCTATCCAAAAGGATCTGCTTAAAGAATTTCACAAAGAATCATAATGCAGTTAGCCTGGAAACAGTTAACATGCTAAAAGGAGTCATCAGCTTGGTAGCAAAAAGGGAAAAAACAAGCATCATGAAGGTACTGGAACAGTATCTTGCTGCTCTGCTGCAGCACTCTATAGTTATCAGAAGAAATTCTCCCCTGCCTGTACTCAATGGAAGCCTGAACAAAACGGCAATTCTTGTTGCCCCACAAAAATGCAATCACACCTTTGACTGGAACCACCAATGTTTGACACTCTCACACTGGTTGCAAACTTGTTTGGGGTATTTGTGTAGGCTGATATCAATTACTTGGGCTTAAATGCATTGTGTTTACCAGAAAAGGAGGAATAATTTGCAGAACATGACTGCAGAGTCTTGGAGAGGCAGGAAAAAGATCCTGCCTATAGCATAACTTGCAATGTGGTCTGTAAGTGCATGTGTGGGCAGAGACACTCTGCACTGTTCAAATACACACACACATACACATACACTTATTCCACATGCAACCTAAATATCTTAATTTTAAAAACACAGCTCAGCTCACTTGCTGTGAAGATAAACCATCCAGTTCTAATCATCTTTCTCAGATATTTTAATCACTGAAATTCCTCATGCTCCCCTACTGAACTAACATAACAAGATCTGACCCACAAATGCTCACTGGTTACAAAAAGATCATATGTATGTTTTTGTTCTTATCTTTGTTATGCACAAAAGTGCTACTGACAGGAGGGATAAGCAATAGAAACAGCAAGGATGGCTTTCAGCTGATGCTATCTGCAGCTGTCATGGAGACCAACAGGGACTGGGATTGCTCGGCACCCTGTTAAATATCAAGGCGCCTCTCCATGTAGACACACACATATGCATCAACTCCTTCCCTGCATGTACATACATGCCCATTTTATTATGCCTTGCATGCCTAATAACTTCATCCTACAACGAAATCTTTACACACATACACAGATGCATACTAACACTCCCCTTCTGCAACACACACACACAAAACCTAATGACAGGCACCAGAGAAATGCAATGCAGCTCTGCAGGCAGAAGGTGCTGGCTGAAGCCATGCAGTGCACACCCAAGCCACAGTGATTGGTGTCTTATCATTATGTATAAAAAATAACAGCATTTAATAAAAACAGCACTGCTGTGCTGCCTGAACACACACCCTCCCGACTCCATACTCCTAAACCATTTAAACAACATGGTCCTGTGCATGAAACACACAGAATAAAAAGCAGGCAGGACATGATCACCGCAAGAGATAGGCTCCGGCAGTGAAAGCTGCTCCATGTCAGATTGGGCTTTTCCCAGCTTTCAGACGTGTGATCTGCATGTCTAATAATGAACAGATTTAGTCAATCCATCATTTCTGGCATCAGTCCCTTACCTTGAAATGCTGCAGCTGAAGTATCTGGTCCTCAAGCTGTTGTCTCTTGCCTTCTATTTCTGTCTGCCTTTTCCTTTTCTCCTTGGAAAAATAATTTTGAGAGAAAGAGAGAGAGAGAGAGAGGGAGAGACGAGGGAAGAGAGAGAGAGAGAGAGATCTCGTCAGAGAAACAGGCTTTAAGGGTAGCAGATTCGTAACAGCATGTAAGCAGTCAAACACATCTGTACAGATGTCACCAGTCCCACTTCACCTGCTCCTCTGCCTGCTGGCATGCAAACAGCAGCGCTCTGGGAAGATGCCAGCCCCAGACTGGCTGGTTACTTGCCAGTAGGAGAAATTCTCCTCGCTTGCTCCCAGCAGCCGGAGCAGCAACAGAGTGCACAGTCCCAGAGGAGGGGAGAAAACAGGCATAACAGCTAAGAGAAAAGTTAAAGGGACAAAGAAGTGATTTTACATTCGAGATGCTGGGGCCAAAACCATGGATAGTGTGGTGCAATTATGTGACAGCAAGGTATCACAAAAGCAGGGGGTGGCATCATGGAGGAAGAGAGAGTCTGCAGACCTCGTTTTTTCCCCAGCAGGATTGATGGTAAGGCTTTCCCTGAGTTCAGTGAGGGGGAGATATTTCAGCCAGATTGAACAGGATTTACATACAAAGTAAATGGTATTGGTAACCTCCAGCTGGCTGTGTTTAGCATTCAAGTCACCAGCACATGCCAGCAGCTGGTCCTGAGCAGGTCTCTGAAGCTGGAGTGACCAAGTGATGCCAAGGACAGCACAGTCCTTTCCATGGCTGAGTGTTTAAAGCCCTGTTCATCACCAAGCTCCTGAGCCCAGGCTGCTCCCCTCAGCAGGCAGCAGACTCTCCCAGGGGTTTAAGAGGAGAATGACCTGCTTTTCTCCCTGCAACACTTTCCTCTTAAGAAAGTAAATTGTCAGTCTTCTGCATCTTCTGGGGAGCATTTCTCCTCATCCATCCATCCCCATCCTGGACCAGGTTCCTTCTCCTGGAGGTCTTTTCTCATTCAGGTTTTGTAGCCAAGACAGAAATAATGATCAATAAATGAAGGCAGTCAGCCTCTGTTTTTATCAGAACAATGGGTTTTATTTCTTATCTGCAAAATCATTTCTTCTGTTATTTAAATATTTCAGTAGCTGTAAGGTTGGGTTTGAAGACATTTACGGATTCCTTAAATCCACAAAATAGTTTTTCTTACTTATTTTTAGGTACCCTACTGATGGTCTGGAAATTCTCTCCTTTCTGGAGACTTCAAACTTTCACATCTCATCCTCAAGGAACATATGATAAGAGTCTGCCTATGCAGAAATTAATCATCCTTATGTTGGACATCAAACAAGGCATTTGGGGGGAAAAACATTACATTTATATGGAAGATCAGGAAACTTTAAAAAAAAATAGTTAATGTCAGGCTACTAAAAACAAAGCAAAATGTGGAGGTAGAAAACTGCCTGGACCACTTCTGCTGAAGAGTTAGAGGTCAGAATGGTGACGGAAAGGCTGTAGTAATGAACTCAGAAGAAGCAAAGTAGCTAAATGTTGCATACACCAAGCTGTTCTGTAATGATTTGCACACTCTTACATGCTGATTATTCATGTATATCTAGATTTACACACACAGTCCCCATCATCTGAAATATGTAAGACTACTGCTGAACAAATACATCCTCATAGAATAGAATCCTAGAATCATGGAATGGTCTGGGTTGGAAGGGACTCTAAAGACCATTTCACTCCAAACAACCTGCCAAGGCCAAGATTACCTTTCATCAGACCAGGTTGCTCAGAGCCCCATACAGTCCGACCTTGAACAGTCCCAGAGCATCCAAAACTTTCAGACAACCTGTTCTAATACCTCACCACCCTCACAGTAAAGAATTTCTTTCTAACGACTAATCTAAAGCTGCTTTCTTTCGGTTTGAAGCCATTCCCCTTGTCCTGTCTCTACATGCTCTTGTCAAAGGTCCCTCTCCATGTTTCTTGTAGGGTTCCTTCAGGTACTGGTAGGCTGCAATCAGGTTACCCCTTCTCTTTTTCAGGCTGAGCAATCCCTATTTTTTTAGCCTTTTCTCCTAGGAGAGGTGCCCAATCCTTCTAATCACCCTGTTGGCTCTCCTCTTGCTCCAGGTCTGCTCAAATTGTTTTAGCACAGGGAAATCAGCATTTGTAGTAACTAAAATGTCACAAACAGTGACATCTTGACATCTCGACATCTCGTTGGTCTCTGCACACAGAAGATAGTTTGCATTTATGCACATACATACATACAGAATTTGTGTGCATATTTAAAAATCCTTCTGATACAGAACTGTGATCTGTGGATCATCACTCCTATCCTCCAGTCTGCATTAGCCCTTTACATTTTTGAAATGAATAGGGTATTAGATGGTTCAGTAGTTAAACCTCCAGTACTATTCAGGGACATCTCTTGCCTTTTTTTTCATTCTGTGATACTAACAGCATACATGGAGTCTGAAAATCTGAATTTGGTAGTTTTGTTTGTCCTCAAATAGCTGGTCAGCCATGGACCAGAATAAAGTAGTTCTAAAAGCTGTTCCAGTTAATGGCCTAATATTCTTGGAATAAGGATAATTCTACCCTTTTGTGTCAAGCTGGGCAGATGAAAAAATATTGGATTTCATATATGTGGGCATTAACAGCCTGTGTTTGACACTCCACAGGCCAGCATAAGGTATGTACGTCTTCACTGTTAAGTGATCTAGATTGATAAGTGCATCTATATGTATATGCATGTTTATATATGTGTACACACACACACACGTGTATGTATAGATATGTATTCTACCATCCACAAAAACCTTGTCACTAAAACATGTGATGGAAACCACCACAATATCTCCTTTGTCTGGTTCTGTGTGCTGTATAATGGATGTGACAAGAAAGCCCTATAAAAGATAGATGAAAACTCCTTTTCTTTTTGAGAAAGGGAAAGCACTTAAAGTATTTTCCCTGTAGGCAGCAACACAGCAGGCACTAAAATACTTGAACTACTTACTAACTAGTGGATTTCTGTGGAGTTAAATTGGAATATTGCTCACATTTCCATGTCACTGGCATTCAGATAGACTGAGTGTGTATGCATTTACCCTCTAATTTCATACGAGCTATAGCTGAGGAATACGATAACAAAAATACCTTTTTTTTTTTTTTTTTTTCAAA
>VWYP01009402.1:0-84854 GCA_013400435.1 Pycnonotus jocosus | reverse complement strand
TACAGGTTGTGGTACTATCAGGACGTTCCACCTTCAGGTCATTATATCACATTCCATTTAGGTTTATCCCAGTCACTGAAGGCTGACACTATATGTGTATCTTGTTTATGTAATCGTGTTCTGGAAAAGTAGAAGACTGGACTGGATAACAAAAATCCTACCACAACCATCATGTCAAGGATTTTAGGCATCGTGCCATCCTCAACTTTAACAGTCTTCTGATTCAGTACTCTACTGAAAACATGGGATTTTAAGCACATGCTTAACCCGAGCATTTGTTAAGGCACTGTTCTATGAGTAAGCCAATAAATATTCCTCATTACTTTGTTCATCTACATACAGATAGCTTTTTTCCAAGTATTGCTGCTAAATTTCAAATTTCTAAGGGTCCTGGCACCAAGAAAATAAAGTGCTTGCTTTAAACAAAAAAGTTTACTCCAGAAACTGGATTGAAGAGAGGTGGAAAAGACTGGAACTAGTTTTATTGTGATTGTGGCATGTTTAAAGGAAAAAATTTTGCATCTTTCTGAAGTATATCTTTCTGTGCTGCTTTTGTAAGAATACAGATAGTCATCACAGATAGTCACCCTTCCAAAAAGGTGGAGGAGTACCATTTGGGAGGTAGTTTCAGGACATTCTGAATATTTGAAATATTAATGAGCAAAACAGGATTTAACCTTTGCATCTCACCCTTCACCAAATTACAAACATAATGGGAAAGTTAAAATACTTTTTTTTTCTTTTTTTTTCTCCACTCAGATCTACAGAAAGAGAAAAGAACATAGGTCAAAGAGCAAGGTGACTCACACCGTGGAAAAATGAGATTTGTATTCAGGCATTCATATGTGGATGTGCAACATGTAAGCCACAAATTGATTTCCAAGAAACTAGATTCTGGAAAGGATGAAATTCTTAGCACTAAAATTGGTCAGTGCCATCTTCCTATTGCTAAAAACCAAATATATCAGATACTCAATAAGAACCCTTGCACTTGGAAGAAAAAGAGGCACTGGGAGGATCAAATAGAGATGGGTAAAATCATGGGAATAGCCAGCAGACATTTGCTGCTCACTCTGTCTTCTACACTGAGGTAAAAAAAGGGGCCATCAAATGAAACTGGATGACGGGGCAAGTTTAAAGCAAAAGCAATGGTCTGTTGTGGAAATCCATGCCTCAGGATGCTGTGGGTTCTAGAATGTGATGGATGTCCCAGGGGAGCCTGCGGACAGTCAATGAGAAGGAATACTTTGAGGATGGTTACTAGAGAAACTGAAATACATCTGGTTCAGGAAGCCCCGAACAAGATGATTTTAAGGTCTTCTGCTAAGTTTTTGTATGCTTTTGTCTTTGTTTCATTGTTAATCTTAACAACTACTGACTTTTTTGTCTGAATAGTGTGTTATGTTGATCAAAATAACCTACAGTATTAGTATCACGCTTGTCAAACTGTTCCAGTCAAAACAACTCCAACAACCACAAACCACTGCTACCAATTACAAAATACTCATACCCAAAGCAAGTATAAGATCTTGAAGAGAACAACTTATACCAAAACTAATGCTTATGATACTGCAATCAAAGAACACTTCATTTTTCCATTACAAAATCATTTTTGTTCTTGTTTAGAAGTCTGGCTGCAGAGTGTGGGAAGTGATACAGAGATCACTCAGCCCACCAAGCCATAACTGTCTGTGGAGAAACACGCACCTCTACCAATCTCTGGGGCAATAAAGAGCTGGTAAAGCCCTTTGATCTACTTGCACTGGCAAGCATCTGATATCTTTGCTGCTTAAAGCCAGCTCAGACCTGTGGAGAAAGCACACCATGAAACACCACAGAAGCTAAGCACTATTTGATTGATCTATGAAAATACATGTCTAAAACTGATGTCAAGCTAGGGCTTATGGTACAAGTATCCAAAAGAACATGGGATAAAAGCTGGGATAAAAGAAAATATCTCCAAGTCAAGGGAAAATCCAACAAGGGTCATGTGAACCTTGAGGAGAAGGGTGGCACATCATTGGAAGAGCTACCATTAGTAGTTTCAGAGGTTTCCCATTAAAATCGTCCTGCATGCCAAGCAAATGTCCAGCTTGACACAGGGGTTGTGACAATATAACTGTTGTGATAATATTTGCCTATTGTGACAATGTAAAATAAATGCACTCAAAAATGGCACAAGTGGACGAAAACCACAGTTTCAAAGCAAGGAAAACAGTTACAAAAAATTGTCATCAAATAATTACATTCATTTCTTCAGCAAGTGATTATTTTCTCTACTCTGCCCAGTTGGCAGATATTATTCCCCTTGTATTTAAAACTCACATATTTTTAGGGCAGGAAGAGAGGAAAAACAGGTCAAGCAAAAGAGCTCCTGATATCTCATTTTTCTGCTGCCAGTTTGGAAGCACCTAGAATTTTGGGGGAATACTCTGGGTTCTGTAAACTTCCACCTGCCATTCTCATAATCCCAAGAAACCACTCCTCAGGGAAACGAAAACTTTCACAAAGTTGGTGGTGGTTTAAATGACCATTTTCACTGTGGTAACAACCTGTCTCTCATAAGTGAAATCAAACCTGTATTATTTGTTTCCTCTTTTGCCATTTGGCAGCAATGGTTCACAGAAAAGAAAATATTAAGAGAGACAGGAGGCTACTTTTCTCCCTTTTTTTTTTCTTTTTCTCCTCTCTTCCCTCCCCCTCCACCCCCCTTTCTCCATTCATGTCAGGTCACCTCTTTATTTTTCTCTTGTGTCTGAAAGCAGGAAACTCTCCTGAGACCAACCATCCTTACCAGTTGCGATGATACAGCCCAGTATTGGCAGCACTTTGCAGACTTGAGTTGTGAATGTGATCTGCTGCTGTGAGCAGCAGGCAGCACAAATCACAGCACCAGAAGAGGCAGGATGCAGAACCGAAGCAGAGACACTGTTACATCAGAATAAACACACCTGGAAGGATGGTGGCAAGATGACTGCTCCTTTTGGATCGTCAATGCCCACTTTCATTACTTGCTGCCAATTGTCCTGCATGGCTATGCTTGGTGAAAATTCCATTGTTACGGGTAGCCATGCAGACTCTGTAATTGCAAGCTGGGGGCTTGTCTGGTCTCCTGTTTTCAGCACTAGGAAAAATATATATTGTTTCTGATTATGTAGCTCCTCTCCCACTGTGCTCCAAGCAGAATAAAGCCTATGCTTTTCTTGAGATCCGTTTTTCCTCTGCTATTACACCATCAACAAGACATAAATGTAAGCTGCTGGCTTTACTCCCTTAGGCATTTTCCTGCAAGGCCCTCTCTGCCCCAGTTCCCTGAAATCCCATGGCCATGTCACTAAGCTTTGTTTCACTTCAAACACGAGCGAGGGACTCACAACTTCCCTGCACATGAATACTGGAATACAGCTTCTGAGCTTATGAGAACTGCACGCTCTGCTTCTATGTAGCATCTAAGAGACTGACACCATTCTTCACTCACAGTTCTCCTGTGCAGAACACTCATTTCCAAAAAAGCAAAATAATAAATCATTATTTCAAGTGTCCTAGGTGCCTAGGACCTTGGTAACCTACCTTATTGGACCTCCTCCACACCTAATTGAAGTAAAATGTATGTTGGAGAGTTCTAGATGGGATGCAGGGATAGCAGGAGTACAGCCTACTGCTGCAGTGATTTTTGTTACCTTTCATATACCCACACACTTTATGATAAAGCTATGTCCATTTCCACTACTCCAAGCAAGAAGCAGATCGGTCATTGAGGAATAAACAACAGGAGTTTCCAATTGCACAGATGCAGCAGATAAATACATGAGAGGAGCAAGTGAAACCCATCCAAAAGGTAAGGGCTGGCTCTAGCTCCGTTCCTCATGTCTGTTCTTTCCTGTTGTTTACACAGCAGGGAGCAAAGCTGAGATTGGAGACAAGGTGAACAATTCAAGATCAGATATGCCCTCCACCTCCTCTCTTATGAAACTGGGATAAAATGGAGATTGCTGTCAGAAGGATTGATTCCTATTACCCAGACCGCTTGCCACAGCATGCATGAAATGATTTGGCATGTTTGTTTTGGAAACAGAATAAACTTAACTTGTGGAGTCAGAAACAGCTAAGGGAGTAACTAGAAGAGCCTGGAAGTTATGGAAATGCTTTGTTTTTCATGGATTGAACAGGCCCCTGCTAAAGGTAAGGCAGAGTTACTTGCAATGAGGTGACTCTCAAGGTGAAGAAATAACATGTTGTCAGGCAGAAATACACTGGCTTTCACTACAAACTTGGATCTCTTTTCCCTGGTAGTTATGACGCCTTGGGAAGGCTGACCTGAAACAGAGACTGGACAGAGCTAGAGAACAAAGCAACTATTTATTTAAAGGCTTTTTGGGATACATCTTGGGCAGGATAAGAGCCTGACCAGGGCTATACCCAAGGTGGACTAAAAATGGTCACAAAAAAATGGACAACCGGTCACAAGGTCTCATACTTTTATAAGTTTTGGTCCATTTGCATATTGGGGCCCAACTGTCCAACCACAGCTTCAGGTCATGAGGTCTCATCTTTCTTGTTTCACTCATCAGTCCACTGTTTNGCCTTGGGAAGGCTGACCTGAAACAGAGACTGGACAGAGCTAGAGAACAAAGCAACTATTTATTTAAAGGCTTTTTGGGATACATCTTGGGCAGGATAAGAGCCTGACCAGGGCTATACCCAAGGTGGACTAAAAATGGTCACAAAAAAATGGACAACCGGTCACAAGGTCTCATACTTTTATAAGTTTTGGTCCATTTGCATATTGGGGCCCAACTGTCCAACCACAGCTTCAGGTCATGAGGTCTCATCTTTCTTGTTTCACTCTTCAGTCCACTGTTTATGCTTTTGGGCCTGAAAATTGTACTTGTCCTTGGTCTTTAGCAGGAAAAGGATTTGTTTTGTCTACCTACTCTGTGAAGAGAGCTTATCAGCACTTAATATGAGGATCAGAACTTCATCCCTAGGCAGCACAGAATCTACAAATATGAAAGCTAAAGCTTCAGGCATCAGTTAGGGTCAGAGAAGTTTCTCGCTTATGCACAAGGAAATGATGGTTTGAGAGAGGTAAAGAGATACAGATCCTGGCAAGCAACCTAAATGCTTTCCCAAGTAAAGGAACAAATTGTTTGGTCTGCAGCCTTCTTTATTGATGATTTTTGTCATCTGCATGAAGAAATAACAGTTCTTGCAAAATTCATTTGGTCCATTTCATATAAGAGTTAGGCTGGTCTTGCACTTTGTCAAAGGATGGGGTTCTCCTGTATTGACCTGCTAAACAGAATAGCTCTGCTTCCACACGTGCATTGCCCTCAACACAGCATTCAAGCAGGAGACCTGAAATAGTCAACTGCTCTGTTTGAGATATCAGAGGAGGAGTTCGTTCACATGGAGCCCTGTAAGACTAACTGCGGCTCAGGGCCTCTGAATTACGAACATTTCCTGACTGCCACAAACCCCGTGCTAGTGTCATAGCTGAGATTATTCAAGTCAGAACTGCCCAGGAGGAGAAGGGATCATCTTTGGTGAAGACAGCAATTCCTACAATCCTCTAAAGGGCTGCAGCAAAAATTCAGCTGCCTGTGTGCTTGTAATTATAGCTCTCTGGTCACTGAAGGCAACCACCACGATGCACACAGACAATGACTGCTTAATTAAAATCACCATGCATCTCAAACAACAAATAAAAAGATGGCACTGCTCCCAGAACAACAGCCTTACTGAAAACTGATGAACACGGGAAGGAATTTCCTTTTAAAAATTCCCTCATTAGCAATTTTGAAAGGAGATGTAATGGAAAAATGTCTCATTGAGATGGTGAACTAAAATTATTTGAGGAGAAAACATGGTTCCTCTGGTATCCTATGAGGAAACCCCCACTTTGATGGAACAGTAATACCCGTTTTCATGCAACCCAGATTTTATATGCAAATCTTCCTTTATGCAAATCTACTGAATGCTACTGGGTCAGTGGAAGCAGCTACAGGTCTAACACAATCCAAGGGCATTTTTGACTGGGCCTCCACCATAATAAGTCCTTGAAGTATGAAAAGTTTTAATCAACTTCCCTTCTTTCCTCCCATTTCTGAAGTGAACATGGGCTGACAACACTCACAAATGCTGCTTCCCTATAGTTGCTGACAGAAAAAAAGTCTCACTTTCCTATACATTTACAGTTTGATCATGGGTGTCAGGATTTTTAATGGTTGCTCAGAAGTGACCAGAGTCATTGGGGTCAGAGGATCTTTTCTGTGAGATGCAACAACGGAGCAAACAGCTACCATGTAAATGTCAGAGTCCCACCCTCTATTAATTCCACACCAGCATGTCTTCCAGAATTTTGAAGTTTTTACACTAACCCTGAAAACAGGTAAGAGCTCAGGGTCACCTGTGTACAGAAGCAACATTCTCTGCGACGCCAATTATTTCTGGAAAGCACTCAAAAAACTTTATAGAGCCTGTTAGTATAAATCATGAAATGATTTATCCATTATTCTGGATAATCTTTAATAGCAGTTATAAATGACAGGCAACTACACTCCATTACCTAGTGCCTACTACAACTAACCTCCAACATGATATGTATAATTTGCTAGCACTGATCTTCTACTGCAGCCTGAGCTAGATGAAAAATTCTGTCTTCATCTAGTAAATTGCCTTTCTTCCTAAAAATAAGGTGAATTTTCTAGATTATGTCATATAGAAGAAATTCTGAAACTTATATTTTCCCTAGACAACCAGCAAAATTCTCAAAGAAGCTACTTGATAAGCAAGTATTTTTTCTTCTATATTTTTCTTAAAAATATATTTTGGAAAAGGAACATTAAGCAGACTTTACATTCTCATTTTTAAAAAGTATACAATAAGGAGTATACAATAATAAGTTAGCCTGAGCAGACTATTTGTAGAAAATCAGTTCATTAACTTTCCCTACTCTCATGTTGCTAACTGGCTTTGGTTTAAATCCATGCTGTTCGATGTCTACCCTTTCACTGCTGCTGAAAAGAAGAAAGCCAGGATTTGGTCTCTGGGCATAATTTAATCACATTTCCACAGCTTCAAATAAAAGTCTCTTGTTTACCTTCATGCCCCATACACTCCTTAAATACCTTTTTATACTGCCAATGAGGCTGTTCTAAAGCCTCACTGTAAAGGTGGAAACACCTCTGATCACAGCTGAATGTGCAGAGAAACACCTCTACAAGGTTTATCTAGCAATATAAAATAAATCACAAAGATTTTAAGGCATCCAAGCTGAAGCTATGATTGCTTATGCTGGTTTCCCCCTAAGCAAATGTCTGGTGAGGCTCTCCACGCATTATTTTTCACTTGTGAGAACTTAGAATTACCAAGACTGGGATTTCTGAGAATTTGTTTTCCCTCTTCATACATTTTAATTGTGCATATGACAGACAGGTTCACCTCAAGAAACTTAAAACTTCCCCAAGACATAGCATATGAAGTGGGAAGAAGAAATTGGATTTTCTGCAGTGGAAAGGGAACAAACTGGGCTGGCTGGTCTGCACAGAGCACTGACCAGGATCCACAGGGACAACCGGTGCTAATTCTGACACTTGAACCATATCCAGCTTTTTGCTTGTTATTTTCAAAGCAGTGGTAGGAAAGACCCAAGAAAGAATTAATACATAGAGCTGGGCTTTGTCTTTTAATCCTTACATTCTGGCTGGATTAGCAAATTGTTTCAGAGTCTCAGTGCCTCACATCAAAATGTTCTTACTGAGGCTTCCTCCCTTTATCTTTGTGTGTGGCAGCTTGCCTGCTAGCCCTGAGGCTTTGGGCACTGACTTACACGGCATCCCACCCGATCTCCTCACGTTGCAGGGCCATGCTTAGCAGCTGTACTGTGCAGGGATCCTCTGCTGCTGAAAAGCCCTTCTCATTTGTGAGATAAAATTATTAGCTCAAACCCCTTTCTTCAAGCTTTTGTCCAGCCTAGGTCATTCACTAAGGATACTTCATTATCTGATGCTGAGGGATCGGCTAACATATGTGGCAGTTGCTAGTGTCCTAACTATTTTGAATCCTAACATCTACATTCAGGAAGAATGTAATTCTACATTCATGCCTGGTTTTACAGAGAAAGGAAAGAGGGAGAACCCTCCTTATGAGCACACTGTGATGTAATTCAAAGTCTGAGACTTGCCACCTTCTATCTTCCAGTACCCTTCCAAACTGGTGATACTAATGAGACAATACACCAGTTCACAAACCACCATTCTGGCTAACCTTTTCTTTCTACCTGAAGCAGCTGTGGAGGGTTGGGTTTCTCTTGCTTTTTGACCAGCTCTGGAGATCTTACACATTTGCACCTTGTGAAGACCCACACAGGTCTGAGTGCCCCTCTTTAGCTAGGGAGTAAATCCTTGCTGAGTCACAGAGACTGGCGGGGCTGCTGGACATGCCATTTCTGCCCCCTCTCCAGTTAATCAGGGGAGTCACATTACTCCAACAGAGAACATAGAGAGACCATTGACCATAAATGAAGAACTGGAGATTATAACTGATTATGACTGGGAGAGTAGATCCATGTGCTTAGTAAAAAAGCATGCTGTGATCCAGGTATGCTAAAAATCCTACCCAGCCTTGGCCTTGGCATCTTGCCTTTGTAACACATAAAAGAATTGGATTCATCTCCAGCCAGATTACTTCTGGAAGCTGACAGGTGTAAGATCACATGCCTCAACACTGAACCTTAGCAGTATGTGGGAGGAATTACTGCTATGTCATTCCTTTAGGTCAGGCATCCCAATGCTTTCTGTGTGAATAGGAACAGCTGGGACATTACACTATGTACTGCCTAACAAATTCATCTGCTGGCCTTCTTCCTTCACCACCAAAGGCAAAGTCCACCCGGATCCTGGCAATACAAAGAGACCCCCAATGGAGCTTTTCATCACCATCTGGTCACATCAAGTACGGAGGAACTGGGAAGCACATGAAACCTGTGACATGTTCCTGGTGGCTCTCAAGGCACAGATTAGCAGCAGATCCTCAAGATAGGGTGCTCATGGCTGCAGGCCACAGGCAGCATGCAGGAGTCCAGGGCAGAGCAACAGAGAAACTGCCTGGATCTCACTGCCTTGATGTTTGGCTCCAGAACCCAAATCCATGTAGAGGTGGCAAATTTTTGCTGTGCCATCAAATGTTTGTCACCTTCAGAAAACTGCCTCCATTTTTCTGTGATTTGCATCCCTGCTGAGAAGTGTATCTGGGAATTCACAGCTCCAAGGCCATCTCAGTGACCCATATGTACTGCTGTGTGGTTTGCGTAGGTTTGTCTGCCCAGCTGCTCAGAGTATGTGGAGATCTGAAACAGCAAAGCCTGTACAGTTTAGAGGAATTTCACACTTACCTGACATGGAGTTTATAAAACTGTAAACCATTTGAACAACTTATTAAACGCAATGAGTGTACCAAAAAAGCCAAAACCAAGCCATACCGGTAACAAAAGAATCATCAGGGATGTGGGTTGATACCTGCCTCCTCCTGTCCACCTCCTCCAATCAGAATAATGTGGCCTCTTCTAGTGAATGTCAACAAGATGTCACGAAGGTCCTGTTTAACTACTGTGCAACTCCTCTCTTTGTCTGGGTGTTCTGCAGACCTCTGCACAAAGCAGGCCTTACTATTCTATAACACTGGATTTTGAAACCACTTCATCTCCTTCTTCCATGAAGCATTTCTGTCAGTTTTGCTCTTCTGTTAACTTGAAAATGCATCTCTGCAGCAATTCCTTCTATGAAGCTAGAGGAGGAGAGGATGCAACTGTAGACACATCCCTTCTCAAAAGTCATACTCCCTCTTCCTTCCAGCGTTACTCCATCCGGATATAGTAGAACACATAATTTTGCACACATGAACGTGTTCAAGGGAAGTCAGATCCTTCTTCCTTAAGGAAGGTCAGATTCTTCTCTGAGGCTGCCTCAGAAGGAGGCTTAGCACTCTTTCTCAAGGCTTCATCGTTTTAAGGTGAGTAGCTTAGTCATCTCCAGGGACTCAGACAACATAAAGTCAGTGAATAGTCATCATCTGCTGCAATCTTCAACACATTGCTGTGCGCATCCCTGTCGGTGTCCCTGTTGAGGATCTTATTTAATTCAGGTCTATGTGAAATTTGTGTTTCTTTTTACGCAGCAGCTGGATTAGGGTAAATATAGCAAGCTGTAATATTTTACATGGTTTGTAAACTCTGATTTCCTGCAAGAGCTCGTAGAAAAAGCAAAGGTCTGAATTACTAAGCTGGCTGCACTGCTGAAACCATGACAGAAGCCACGACAGCTTGCAGCAAAGCAGCAGGTTCCAAGGAGTGTATACTCCTTGACTGTAGACTTTCTTGTGCCTGGGAGACAGCCACAAGAGAGATCCCTGACCTTTTATATGTAAAGACCTTAAGAAATGTTCTCAAAAGGCAAAAGATGCTTATGTATGTTGTCCAAAAGTAATGCAATGTACCACTTAAATTGAAGTACCTGCCTCTCGTGCCACAGTGTAAGGTTAGTTTCTGAGAATTCAACACAGTATTTGCTCCATGCTTGCACTACGTTATATCAACAACCATTCTCTATACTCTGTCCATGGTAATAAATCTGGAAGTAAAAAGCTGTCTTGTTCTAAAAATTATGATTGATGGGTTCTCCCCTTGCTGACCAGACTGCTCCACGGTTTCTGAGGTGATGCTGTCTTTGCCTTACCAGAACTATCTCTGTCAGTTTAGGAGCAGAGAGATGTAACTGCTGGACATGTTACTGGCGAAGGTGGTCAGGGATACTGTATTGCATTGATACAGTGATTATAGTGTCTCTTTTTTTAACCTAGAAGTAGAGGAAAAAAGAGGTAGAGGGTCAACAGCTCCCCACCCAGTTTGTTAAGGAATTTTCCAGAGTAAGGTGAAAAACAAACATCCTATTTTTATTTGTTTCAAACCAAGCTAAAATTAGCTTTTTAAGCCTTTCTTCACTTTTTAAAGAAAACTGCTGGCCCTCTGTTCAGCTACTTATGTCTTCCACACAAATATCTTTTCAGTTTGATGGTCGTGTTGCTACCTGAAAAACTAGACCACTGCAGAGCCCAAATGGGATACAATTACAGGCTTGGGTATGACACCTCACATAACTGAATCACTTGTCTTTGCAGGGACCTGCAGAAAAGCATGTAAAGCCAACACCGAAGGTCCACTAAGAAAAGACATACCCAAGACTTTTCCAGGGATGGCAGGAGAGTCTAGGAGGAATTTATTTCCTATTTATTTGAAGAAGGGTTGAAAAATCCCTCTCCTCTGTGCATTAGCACTTATGTGATATATAATCAGTTACCCCTCACAATGAAAGAATTAATGGGAAGTTTTACATGGCCTGAAAGTTAGTGGACCAGTTGTCCTACACAGACAGTAGCTGCTGAGTTCTATACAAGATCCATTTCCCACAGCTCAAGTGTGCACCACATTTGGTTGCAAATGGGACCACAGGAAGGGACCAAACGGTTCAAATAAAGAAAGGACTTAAAAGTCTCAGTAAAGTCTGGTCAGAAAGATATTTTAGTTTTTGCTCACAGTTTGGCAAACCAGGATTGGGCTCCAGAAACCATACAGAATATTAAAATATTCACTTTTCGTAAGATCATTTAACAAAAGAAGCATCTCTATCCTTGATCGCTCCTGAAGATCACTGCTGTTTGTTTGGTGGTCTCTCTTAATCTCTCAGTCCATGGCAGAGACAACACAACTCACTGTATTTTCACTGGACTTCCAATGGGTCTGCCACCAGAGACAGGAAACTTTATTTAGACTGTAAGCTCTTTGTGGCAAATACAGAACCTCCATTCTGTAATTGCACAAAGTCTAACAGAAAGAGGTACTAGCTCCTGCCTGGGATTGTTATGTTATAACAGAAATAGTCTCACAGCCAGATATACGCACTCTGTGCAGTAATTTTGCACAAACTATATGGATTCTCAAATCTTGAGCCTGGACATATTGAACCCCTGCATTTTGTGAATTTTTGTGTCTCAGATCCTCTGACAGGTATCTTGGATAGATGTAGTGTCATGTTCCTCCAGGAAGGAACAAATGGAACTTACCTCAAATTTGCCTCCTGTCACATTTCACTATGTGAATACAAGCACAGTGAAAGCTCAAGGAAGAGCACATAATGTTTGTCATTAAGCCCTAACTGTATTCAACAGTGCTGTAGATGAACACACTAATTCAGGATGCTTTCTGATTGTCAGACAAAAAGTTTTCTTGAGGCAGTGGCTCATAAAAGCAGGGACAAATAATTTTCCACAAACGGCTAGTGAGGATTTATAAGTTATTCAGATGATTCAAGCTTTCTTTTTTTTTTAAATTTTCTTTTCTTTTTCCTTTTTTCTTTTTTTTTTTTTTTTCCTGTTGAAGGACACAGGTTTGACACAATACCAGGCTCTCAGCGTAACTGCTAAAGAAAACTTTATCACCAGGATCCTCAAATGGCTTTGCTATATGCACATCCACAGTGCAGGCTCTTCCACTGCATCAGAATAAACTTTGTGGACTACATCACTGATGTGGCAAGCATCTGTCTCCTGTACCACTGAAATCATTTGCAATCCACTTTTGACAGGAGTCAGCTTGCCTGCAAAATCACTGCTCTGCACACCCCCTAGAAATAATAGATTTTCCCCATCAGAGCAACTAAAATGTTAAAGATGACAAGCTGCAAGACAGGATACATACCACAAATAAAAGAGGGCACAACACTAATGTCTTACAGCAAGCTGAGTTTTGCTTGACACAGCATACACAGTGCCATTACAATCAGATCACAGCAAGCCAGCTAGTAGTGACACTATTGAAGCTCCTGTCCCTGAAATACTGGGTGTTTCCTAGGTATCCTTCCAGTCAAGCAAGGGTGAATTGACAGAGGTGCTCCATCCTGTAGACAGATCACAGTAAATTCACTGCCAAGCAGGTTGCTCTGTGAGGTGGAAGATGTAGCCTGAAGGGGAATTGCTACTTATCAGTACAAGCCACTGTACCTGTGCTCTCCACAGCCCCCTGAAAATCAAATGTACAAAATTGCCTGTTGCCAAGCAGAGATGGAAAGAGGGAGACCTATGTCCACTTTTTGCTAGCAGATAGCCTACAACAGCTTACAAGATGGACACCTGAAAGTCAGGATGCCATCCAGAGGGACCTGGACAAGCTCAAGAAGTGGGCCCATGGGAATCTCATGATAGACAAGACCATGTTCAAGTTGCTGCACCTGAGTCAAGACACTCAAGAGCAGCCCTGTGAGAAGGACCTCACAGGGCTGTGAGAGCACTCACAGCCCTGAAAGCCAAATGTGTCCTGGGCTGCATCCAAAGCAGCATGGGCAGCAGGGGAAGGAGGGGATTCTGCTCCACCTGGAACCCTGCATTCAGGGCTGGGGTCCCAGCACAGGAAGGACATGGACCTGTTAGATTGAGTCCAGAGGAGGCCACCAGGATGCTTAGAGGGATGGAATACCTCTCCTATAGGAAAAGTCTGAGGGAATTGGGATTGTTGAGCCTGGAAAAGAGGAGGCCACAGGGTGACCTAATTGTAGGAACCCTACAAGAAACACAAAGAGGGACTTTTGACAAGAGCACGTAGAGATAGGACAAGTGAAAATGGCTTCAAACCAAAAGAGAATAGCTTTAGATTAGATATTAGGAAGAATTTCTTTAATGTGAGAGGTTGTCTTGAAGTTCTGGATGTCCCATCCCTGGGCTCAAGGTCAGGCTGGATGGGGTCTGAGCAACCTGGTCTGGTGAAAAGTGCCTGTGGCATGGTGGTTGGGATGAGATGGTCTTTAAGGTCCCTTCCAACCCAAGCCATTCTAAGACTATGATTCTATGACTCCCATGAGCATGAGTGGGGGTAGGATGTGCTGGTAACAATCAATAATATTACAAGCTCTTTCATAATTTTTATGTCTGAAGTGGCAAACTGCTGGGTTTCACTAGGATAAAGCATTTTGCCTGCAGATGGCTGCATTTTCTGTCATTGGGTTTGGTGGGAAGAAGAACACCCAACCTCTTACCTCCAAACCATCCAAACTCAATCTATCTTCTACATAGCTGTTGCTAGTGAAAACAAAACCTAAATCATCATGCTCCTCTGATTAATGTACTATGTAGGCAAAAATGCAGTTTGTAATTTAGGCTAGTACTAAATATCACCTGAAGGAAGAGTCTGAAGAGAAAAATATCTTTGAGTCTACTTTTAGAAGGTGTTCATAGAAAGCACCATAGTATCAAGGGGCTCCTTCTGGAGGTATCTCTACACAAAATCTGTCTCGTGATTCTGTGACTTAAATAAGCCTGCTCACCCTTATGGTGAGCAAAAGCACTCAAAACCACCACTGATGAAGCACTTTTGTGGAAAGAAGGGAGAAAATACCAAATGCCAGAGTAAAAGGTACACATCATAGAAAGAAGATTTTCAACCAAAGGCTAAGAAACCAGCATTTTTCCACCAGGTGCCTCCAGGCCCCAGATTTGTTCTATTCTGTACTGTAGTAAGCATGAAAAAAAGCAAGACCTTTCCTTGTATATTTCTTTCTGCCAAAGCAATTATACACAGCCACAAAGGCTCCCTCACAGAACCTCTTCCTCCAGAATTTGTTAGACATGGTTGTCATGGCCTTTACTTATAAAGAAAAGGTACTTATTCATCATAACTCTGCAAAGCACATAGTAAGTCAGTTTTAGCCTCTAACAACTGTGGAGAAGCGTAGCAGGCAGCTGGAACACAACAGAATCTTGTTTGCCACTCACAGAATATATAGTTTGCTCCCCATAATCTACTTCTTTTCTTCGGGAACTTCTACTTCAAAGGCAGATAGCCAAGTGAGAATCCAGAGGAATTCTTTTTTATAAATCACACCTTTACTCCATTCTTTCAGGCATTAATTGCAGGAAAATTTTCTGGCGTAACAGCTGGTAGCAACATCAGGATCCCATGTCCCTTCCCTGGAGCAGGAGTATATCCCACAGCACAAGTGGTCATTTAGTTCTAGATAATATCTTGCCATGCTGTCATCACATTGAAGGCAAAGAAATAAGAGATTGAGAATTCTCTGGTTTTTTTGCACAAGTTATTCTTGTATTGAGAAGTCACAAACAGTGAGGAGACTTGCTGAGGACCATGCTGAAATCTTTTCATCCTACAGAACCATGGCTGAGGAGAAATATCCTGAGGTGTCAACACAGCAGAGAATTTGAGCTATGAAGGGGAATGACTGGCTGCATCTGATCTCCTTAAAAAGGTAACTTAAATTCTGATTCCTGGATTCATGATTTGTTTTCTAGTCTGCCTTGGGAGCTGCATGGTACTATACTGTTCCTTGCATTATAAGATTGTATGTTAACAAATACAATATATCCATAAAAACAATGAGCATAATTTCTTCAGAGTCCTTCCCTATATTATCAATTTTTAGAAACCAATGTAATCAAATAGGTCAGAGTAGATGATCCACAGAGTCTGCTTCCTGCTGTTGGTTTATCACTTCTACTATTTTTAGCACTCGTCTGAGAACTGGAAATATGTTTTCATAAAGATACCATCTTCTAGGCAGCGGTACAAATAGTGAATCAGTCTATTTACATTAATGTCACAAGAACCACATCCAAACCAGTATAGGTCTCTGCAATGCATGTTTTCTGTTTGTCGCCAACAATTGAATCTGTTTGTGTGACACAATCAAGGGATCAGGCTAGACTCCCAGGCCATGCATATCACACTTTAATCTTGTTGCCAGAGTTTACGCCTCAAGTGTGCACTTTACTGGAAGATGGCTGTTTGCTTTCCTGTAACTAGCTGTGGTCAGAGCTGGTTATTCTATAGATCATGTTCACATTCCTCCTGGAAGTCATTTCATGAGCTGCAATTTTCAGCAGCAATCCCAAATAAAAACTTCCATAGACAAAAAAAAATCCTGGTGCTGTTCTGCTCATCTTAGTAGATGTCTATTTTATGTTAAGTTTTTTGTGTTTGAGGGTCTTCAAGCTTTGCAAATGGTAAGATAGGGAACATTAAAGCACTTTTAAGAACAAAAAGACTGTCAAACACTCTTGGATTACAAACATCTAATTTATGGCTCATATCTCAAAATAATATTTTTCCTCAGTCTATTCCTCCTCCTAGTCTTCAGGCAACCCCTTTCCCTAATAAAGCTTACCAACTGAAGAAACATTGCCATGGACAAAGACACACTGCCCTTGAAGAGCAGCATGCGAGAACAGCAAATGAAGAACTGATCAAGACATGGCAGATTTCACAGCACCTGTCAATTTTCCCAATAGCTCACACTATAATTCCTTTATTTAAACTAAAATTCCTTTTCAGTATTTATCTCAGTAACACAGCCCAGGGCAATAGTTACTGTATAGCCTGAAGTTTACCACTTCCTTTTCCCTCCTTCTCCTTTTACCTCAATAAGGTCACATGCATACTTCTATTTCTTCTTGTTTGCTTGTTTTGTCCCCAGCAGCATGAACACATCTAATGAACTTTGCCTCATTTCCTACTGTCTTGTGGATGTATATGTGTTTATGAACCAATATGCAGATGTCACAAAAGTCCTTTTGCTAAACTGCAGAACTACTGTCTACCACACTGTAACATCAGTCCTTTTTTCCCTTTCTCATACAAGCAGTATTAACCCTAAATAATCTGCTTTAAATGCCGAGAAGGATGGCTAACAGTCTGCAATAGAAGATAGTTGTGCTGACTTCTAAATCAGTCAGAGACCCCTAAACTGAACTAAACATGGCCAAAGACTGCATCCCTTTTTTTGCAAATGGGCCTGTACTCCCAGTACATAAAATGATAATAAAATATGGACCTCTAAAACTCAAAGCTTTTACTTTTTCTATCATGTATTTTCATCATGGCCCTACTTTGGCTGAAAATGCAGTGTGTTAGGGTTCCTTGAGGACACTGAACGGTATACAGCATTCTTTGTGGGCCACCAGATGGTACTAGTATCCAAAATACTGCTGCCAGCCCACCATTTGTATCGCCAAAATGAAGACACTGACTTTTAAAAATCCTAATAGTTGAAACAGCTACCCCTTGGCAGCCTGGAACATTATGTCTATGTCTGCCAAAACTGCACAGGTCACAGGAAAAGTGACGTAAACCACTGCAAAATATGTCACTTCATTGTTTGCCACAGCTGCACGGCAGAAATTTGAGCTGCACAAAATCTTTGTGATCATACTGTTATACTTGAAAAATTATTTAAGAAATTGGTTAATTCTGCTTAGATGGTGGACACATGCAACTCCCTGTGCACTGAGTTAGGGGAGCAGGGAATAAATGAAAGTAGCACGTCACTTTCTTCTTTTGATCCATGCGTTAGAAATGGTCTACCTGCTTCTGCTATATTAGTGCTTGGATCAAATCCTGTGGAGTATTTTTATAAGCAAAGATGACATTGGAATGTGGTGAAATTATGCTGAACTAAAGTAAGACAAGCAGCCTGCTGCTGCCCATGGTCTCAGTGGTGCTCACAGCAAACTTTCTAACTTGAAGACTGAGGTGCTATACTTTCATTTCAGTATTTTGCCTTAGGAAAGGTGTTTGTTGTCTGGCTCAGCCTGGTCCTCAGTTTAGAGATAAAATGGGAAACGTGGATTTTCAAATTTTAACCCTGAAACATCGGAGACACTGGAGACGCTACAACTGGAACATCTCTTTTCAAGGACCAACAAATAGAAACAATTTTAAATGTGGTGTCTGCAAAGCAGCCATGGCTGAGCGGCAAACTTGCTTCAGTATGTCAACAGATCAGGGCCTCTGCCAAGTGCTTAAAGCTCTGCCAAGTGTCTTAAAGCTCTTAAATCCATTATTTCCAACAAAACTGGAGCCAGGGCAGCGGATGTGCCATCCTTTTGTACTCACTCAACAGGAGTCATCCTTAATTTTCCTTCATAGCACAAATAAGGAAAGTTGTCTTGGATTTAATATTATCCAAATAGATGCTAAGCCCAGAAAATGCTACATTTCAAAGAGTTAATCTGTCTTTCAACAGCTGCTTTGCCTATAAAGAGCCAAACGTAGGGGCAGAAGGAGAAGGCAGGACTGGTGAAAAAGAAGATGATAAACAGCAGTTTAAGCAGACAAAAGGACTCTGTTTCAGAGTGCAAATGAAGCACAGCTGGTTTACAGCTGCACTTATTCCCCTAGAAGGTAAGTCACTGGGAAAATGCCTTAATGCTTTAGTTACTATCAGGATGGTACAACATACTGGATGAACTGAATGGCCCTTTTCTCTGATGCCCGTAAAAATAATCATAAAAAATCCATTAGTTCCCTGCAGCCTTATGCGTCCTGAGACAGGCTGTCATGCGTAAGACGGTAGGCAGACTCTGCTGCTCTGCTTTCAAGGGATTCGCAGGCAAAAGTCTTGGAGTAACACCCCAAAATTTGATTTGAGGACAGACCAGAAGCATTTCAGGCAGGGAACTGAAAGCAAGGAGAGTATTAAAGCCTGCTGCAAAGAAAGCTGGAACTATTGACAAGCCAGCCTTCAATATTGGTGGGCATGAGCCAATTCTGCCTGTCATTTTCTTAAGCTTATGGTTTTAAACCTGGCTCCATAAATTCTTAATCTTTTCTTTCCCTTTCCACCTGATGACTTATCGCATGAGCCTCCTGAAGACTACACAGCAATTATATTATTACACCTCTCTCCCACTTTTCTTGACCCACACATTCATATCAATACCTCTATTTGTAATTTCCTCCTTCCTGTGATTATAATTGAAAATTACTGGGATAAGATGGGATGCTTATGAGTTGAAAAGCTTTTAAAAAAAGTACCCTGCTGTTTGTCTGCCCCACTTGCACATTTGTGTCAGTCCCTCTTGTCTCCTTGAGATAGGTGTCTGGCTGCTGCATGAAATGTGGCATGGTCTATAAATTACAGTGGCACCAAATCCAAAAGCAAGTTCCTTGTATTTGTTGTCTGAGATGACAAATGAAAAATAGTAACAGTGACCAGTAACTATGCTTCAGACACAAAAGTCATTGCTTCTGCAGTGGAGGCAGCAGGGTATGTTAAACTTCTGCATCAGATTAAAGGCGGGAGGCTCCTCCTTTGAGTTCTTAAGACCTTAGCACTATTCCTGATGTGATACAGTAGTCTCCTTCTAACTCAGATCACATAACACAAATTTTACCAACTATAAAAAGCTTCTAAAACTGACTATGAAACCCAAGAATGTAATTTTTTCCCACCAGGAGTACATCATGAGCCACTTTGAGTGTAGATGTCATCAGCTTCTTAGTTGAATTTCTCCCAGAAGACTCAAAGCTGGGAAAAATCAAAAGCACCAGCTTCCTCCTTCTGAAGTTGTGCAAGAGCCTTTGAGGTTTTGCTATTAGCAGCCTCCTTTTGCAAACTGTTTATTCCAAGAAACATTCATTCCCCACATTAAGGTCAACTAAGGGTTTCCTTAAGGCAGCTCAGCCATTGCTATCTCTGCTGGAAGGGCCTAGACAGCGATGCAACATTGGAATCACTGTCACAGGCATGTGCTGTAGATGTGGCACAAACCCATAATCTAACTTAGAGTGTTGTAGTGCCAAGGGCAGCTCATGTTTAACTCCAAAGATAAACAATCACTTTCTGGTCATTTCTAAAAGCAGGATATTCATCTCTATGCCCCACTAAGCTCATCAGGGAAATAATTAGTTTATCTTCCAACAGGAAGCATGTGCTAGTAGGTTACATACCTAAAGATGAGCTTGATGGCATTTTTCTCTGTGCCTTTCACACACCGCTACAGCTGTTTATAGCAGCATAATATGTGCAGCACAACTTTGCAGGTAGGCCTTGTGCTTTTCGCCACAGCTAGGCTTGAACGCTTCCCTGAAAACAGACCTTTATTAATTGATTCTGGAATAATAAAACCCCCAGACCCTTCTTTTTAGGTGCTTCACAAACAAAAACATATAAAGAGATTTCTTTAACCTAATTTCTCTGTGGCCAGGAATTAATTGACACAGAGCTGTAGGTTTCTGCATGAGATGATGTATAGGTGACCTAAATAGTGTTATTACATACAGATGTGATGCTCCTAGAGTGAGTCTGGCATAAGGCTACAAAGATGGTGAGAGAATTGGAGCATTTCATATGCAGAAATGCAGAGGGAATGAGTCCTCTCCTGCCTGGAGAAGAGACAACAGAGAAGGGACCTCACCAACACCTATAAATATCTGAGGGTAGGATGTCAAGAGGATGGATCCAGGCTCTGCTCAGTGATGCCAAGCAATAGGGAGAGAGGCAACAGGCAGAAAGATGAAGTTCCACTTGAATATGCTTAAGAACTCCTTTACTGTGGGGGTGACTGACATAGACATTGTTGAGTCTCCCTCACTGGAAGTACTCAAGTACTATCTGAACACAATCCTGTGCGATTTGCTCTAGTGGACCTTGCTTAAGTAGGGAGGTTGGATTAGATGACCCATAGTAGTCCCTTCCATTCTTATTCATTCTGTCATTCTGTGATCAGGGACAGCCATGTGGAATCAGAAAGGCTTGAACTAAACTGTAGGTTGACAGAACAACAGTTTTCCCATGGATATCATACAAAGAAGATGTCTAACATCTGTGCATGAAACACATTTTCCAATACACAGTGATAACTGCAAAGCTGTTTCTGTTATTCAGCCTAAGTCCCAGATCTTAAAAATGACAACAAATCAGTGCACCTACTGCAAAGAGAGGGTGTATTTCTCATCCTCTGTATCAAGCTTCCTGCACTGGTTTAGCTTTGCGTATAATTTCCAGCAATCAATCAAAAGACAGATCTGTGGAATACCACCTTCTGTTTTCCAGAGGTTTCCAGTCAAATTAGCCCTTTAATTTGTCCACCTCCTATTCTCGTTAAGTTTTGTTATTTGGGGGAGTTCACCTTATGTTGGGTAAAAGCAGTCATGAAGAGGGATGCTGGATCCACAAATCCTTTGGCAATCATTTGAACTCCATTTTATATACAGACATAATGATAGCATCCCCACAGAAAAGAAAAAAACCAAACTTCTTTCCTATATTTAGTTATCTTCTAGTTATCATCAAATATATCGTCTCTCTTTTCTCTTTTCAATTTGTTATATAAGAAAAAATGTTATCTATCAAAGAGTTTAATTTTTAAAAGCGAAATTTGTTAGAAGATTTTATAAAAATTTATGCAGTAAATACAGAACATTCCAGATACATTTTGCCTGGAACCTCAGTTCTCACCTCCCAAAGTTACAATCGCTTAAAACATATGCGAATGTAAGCATAGGCAGGTATCTGCTTTCCAAAGGACTTCACTGTTGCAGCAATTACTGCTTTCCAGCTTATTGCAACTGCTTTCTTTGCTCTGCAGTTGTGTTATCTGCTCTGAGGTCTTTTTCTGTGTAAAGTCAGGTCCATAGGTTTAAATGGAGGAGATGGATTTTTCATTTCATCCGCTGTGGAGGCTGTAGCAAAAAATATTGTCACCTCCTCAGGGCTTCAGCTGAGCCTGGAGCACCTGACTATACATCTCCATTCCTACACACTTCAGTTGCATTTGTGTAACATGATATAAAAGTAGTACATGAGGTATTCTTGAAATTGATGATCTTAATCCAGTCCTCGTGTCTCTTTGTCAGTCTCCTGGACCTACTACTTGTGTACGAATTTTCTCCACTTTTGTTCAGCTACAGAGATCTTAACCTATGTTAAGTTTTTCTAATTACCATTTTAAAAACCCCCAAACCAACTTGCCTACAGTGCAATACAAGCACAGAGAGTATGATCTTCAATCAGTAACTAAGCAATATTGGAGTCTTCTTTACAGCACAGACATGTACCACTGTTCAAGGCATGGCTTTCCAATGCACAAAAGGGGCTTGCTGTTTCCCTCTCTTCACTGTCCCTTTTGAGTGTTTGCACAATGTATTCAACCAACTAAAGTGATTAAGAGAAAATAACAGCTGGCCAGCCAACAGGTGCCCGCTTCTAGTGTCCTGCAGAAGCCTTCTGAAACAGGCTGGAGATCATCATCTGACACCATGCATGTCAGCATGGCCAGCAGTTGAGGGGTGTGGGCATACACTGCACAGCTTCTGGCTAGCCAAAACGCAGATGAGATCCTCTAAATACATTTTCAGAAATCAATCCCTCAGATACCATTAATATGGCAGGTCTGCTATTTCTTAATGAATACTCTAGACTTAAAATAATTGAGCTTTCCTCTATTAGCACTCCAGTCTGATCCTATTAAAAATGAAGCAATTTTAATCTTGATTATGGTCTGGGATTCATAAAAGGCTGGATCCTCTTTCCTGCCTGCCATGCTTTTAAGCAACTGCCAGTTCCTGCCTATGAGGAAAGCAAAACTGCATTGGAAAGGGGCAGTTTTGGACCTACAATGTCAATGGCACATGAAACATTGTTCATTGTGGGGTTTCTATGCCATTCTGACCCATCATTGCTCATGGCTGGCCAGAGTCATGATGAGTGGCATCTTCACCAAACCTGATGGATCTTATTGAGCTATGAGATAGTTATATGTAGCTACATGCTCTTTTAAGGTGTATTTTAAAGTCTGTGTCCCCCTTAGGGGACACTTGCTACAGCAGACATTCAAAACAAAATGGTCTGTGGGTGATGTGCAGCCCACAAATCCAATTCTCCATTTCATCATATGGTTCTTGCACAGTAGGCAATTCCATTTTATAAGATGGTCAACAATGAAGAGCTATTAATGAGCACACAGCATGACTTAAGCAGGGGTCACTGTAGGAACTAAAAATTAGCATTTTAATTTTTAAGCTATCCCATCAAGCATGTTTGTGCTTCACATCTAATGAACACTGTCTGCTCAAATATTAATCAGAAATAAATTATTTAAATAGTAAAATATTTCATCAGATTAAAAAGAATTATGAACTCTTACTTTTTGGATGACTTATTTCTTCTTCATTTTTGAAAGGACACTGCAGAGTTTTTGAAATCCTGCGGAGTGAGAGGAATTCTTGTCCTCTTACCATGTCTAGTCACCAGACCACATATTTTAGTTCAAGAACGCACATAAATTACACAGCCCTTTCCTGCAGCTGCACAGCATAATAAAAGGAGCTGCAAAGAATAATTTATTAATTTTTCCACAGATTCTCAGAAAGCAGATTTTTTCCCCCAACCACTTGGAAATTTTTGTCTTCTATACATTCTCTACAGAAGCACCTCCTTTCTCTGCTTCCTGACTGATCACTTGGCTGTTTGTGCATTGCTAATATTTTGTTATGGTGGCTTCTAAAACTCAGTCAGCTAGCTGTGAATGGCAGTGACTTAACTGGTTCAACACAAAAAGAAACAATCCTGAATAGTCAAATTTGCTGAACTGCATGTTATACCCTTTTGTGTCATGACTGCCTGCCCTCTCATAGTGCCTCAGGCCTTCCAAGACCTCTATGCTCAGCAAAGACACCTTGGCAAAACTCTTTGGTACTTCCAGAAGTGCTATGATGGATGTGACAAAAACAACTATTATTTGTTAACAGGTTGCTGATGGCCAGAATCCTCAGGCAAGAGTCAGTTTGCAGTGGTGTCATGATTTGACACTGGCCAAAGTGAGGCACTCATGAAAACTGTTGACTCTGTTATAGCTGAGCAGTGGAAGTAAAAAAACCCCAAAGGGATCATGAATTGAGATAAGGTCTGGGAGAAAACATTTTAAGGGCAAAATAGTCTCAAATTTAAAGGTATAAAGTAAATTTATTATTAACAGAGTCAGAAAAGGATAATAAGGAGTACCATAAGTCTTTAAAACATCTTTTTCTCCCAGTCCCTCCCTCCTTCCCACTCACTGCACAGAGCGTGGAGGAGAGGGGGGTTGGTCAGTTAATTTCCTGAGATCACTTCAGTTCATTCAGGGAGGAAGGCTTTTCTTTACTATGCTGTGAGTACCTCCCATGGAAAAACGGGTTTACCAGAACTGCTGTGTCACGGGCCACTCATTCAATGGGGTGCAGTTTTTAAAGAACAAGCTGCTCTAATTTGGAAGCAAGGGCCCTTTTTCTCTCTCTCTGGAAGCAGGGGCCCTCTCTCTCTTCAGGTCTCTCACTGGATTACAGCATTTCTTGGCCTCTACTCGCCCTGGCGTGGACACCTTTCCCATGGGCTGTGAGTGGATTTCTGCACTCTCTGTGTACTTCATGGATTACAGGGGGACAGTCTGTTTCACTATTGTCCTCACCAGGGCTTGCAGAGGAATTTTGACTCTAACATTTGGAGCGCCTCCTCTCCATCCTTCTTTTCACTGACCATCGTGCTGCCGTGTGTCTCTCCACATGTTCTCAATTCTTTCTCTTTCTCTGACTAAAAGAAGAATTGCTGCTTATAGGTACCATTGTCAACAAGGTTCATCAGTTCAAAGATCCTTGCCATGTCCCACAGTGCCTAGAGGCCAGTCTCATCCAGGCTCTGTGCTGAGGAATCGCTCACCATTATTCTGCCACCAGCCATGTGGCCCCCCCCCATGACCATGTGGGTGGCTGTGGCCACTGTGGTGCTGGCGCTATTTAATGCTCCTATTCATGTTGGGTGCCAAGAAGGAGAAGCAGCTGCCACTGCCCCTGCCCTTCTGCCTGCAGCACAGCTGGCTAGAGGTGGCCAAGCAGGCAAAGCTCGCTGTGGGCCATGCCAAACTGGTAGTGGTGGTGGTACATCACCACGTGCTGCTCCAGGATGCCCCAGCGGTGGCGGATCGCCATCCCTGGAAAAATTGACAGTGTGTTGTTTTGATTTCCTTCTTAAATATGTAATTTCAGAGGTGTTACCAACCTCTCTAATTGGGCCAGTGGCATATCCGTCTTCATAGCCATCAGAGATCGGCTCTGCACAGTGGAAGCTTCCAGCAGCTTCTCACACAAGCCTCACACACTTCTGTGTCCTTCCCCCTCTTCCAAAACCTGGGCTGTGCCCAAATCAGCACAAGTAGTCAACCTCTTGCATTTGACACAATGAGGTTTCTTACTGAAGGAGCAACCCACCTAGGCTCTGTACTAGTAACCAGTCGAAGGGAGTGGTCTTAGAGGATTTTTAGGCTGTCCTTTGAGTATTCTCAGGGCATGTGGGCAGTAAGTCACTTCGATTTTGTGTGACAGGGAGTTCATAAGAACTTACATTCTGCACAGGAACTTAAGTGCTGGTCTCCACCATTTTCAGTAGGAACAGAGAGCCATGAGACCTTTGTGGGGCTGGATATGAATGCTTACACACAAGAGTGAATTGGTCTTACTGCCCAGCAGTCCCCAAATGTACTGAAGCTCACCATCTAACACAGTGTACCTACCATCTTGATGTCACTGACTCAGTGCCACCCAGCTCAGGCAGAGAGCGGAACACTGAGGATTAGCAATACTCACTCGAAGTGTTGGATAACACCTCCCTAACACAGTCGTCTTTGACCTTTGACTCTTTAGGTAAAATTCATACCTGAGCACTTCTGCTATATCATCTCTCTCCTTTCTATCTTGGATAAATCAAAATACCACAATTTTTGCCTGTCTCTGTGCCCTGTTACTGTCAAATCCTGTGGATTGTTGATGGTACCATATTCTACAGGACAGCTTTGAAATACTGGCTGGTTGGAAGTTGTCTCAGTCTTTACATTTCACCATTCTGCATTACACCAATGGTCAGAGGACTCTCATAACCAGAAAACAGAACTGCCCAGTTACCTAAAATTTCTTACAAACAGCACATTGTACTTTCCTAGAGCCCCTCTAAATGCAATGAAACAAGGCTTGAAAGCCCAAAGAGCATTTAGACCAAAATTCGTTCTGGTTTTAAAAAGGAGAGATGTGATTTTTTTTTTTAATGGGACATATGAAAACACAATGCTTATTCCTACTACCTTCATCTTCCTTCCTGAATAAGCAGATGTCACGTGGTATTGTCACAGATGTAAATTTGGAAAACCTTCCTGTGACAGTTATTTCAATATTCAAACAACATTTTGGTGACAGCTGAGGTGGCTTCTCATAGAGAACAATCACATATGTTACACCAAGAAAGAGTAAATTCTTTCTGCATCACACGTGAAAAGCAGTCACTACTCTGGGTTAGCTCTGTGGATACACAAAGCTATCTGATTTTTTGTAGGCAGACATTTATTCTCCAGTTCTTCTCTATGATTTGCCTGTTCCAGTGCCCTGTGAAAAGTGTCACATGTAAGACGGCATCACAACAGCTATTTTCCAAGTCATAGTGTGAGCAAGATCAAACTTTGTTACGCTAAATAAATATTTTGAGAGAGAAAAGTGCATTTAACCTGTTATGAGATGATAAATTGGAGCAGGGAGCAAAGGGCAGATATATTAGCTTAACATGGAACTGCTAATTTTTACAATCAAACTTATCGTCACGATTTAGTTGACATGCAAGAGAAACAAAATTTTTACTTTGCATCTTGAAATTCTGAATTATTCTAAAGCAACAATTAAGCTTAGGAGTAATAGGCACTTCTGTCTGCATTACAGTAGTACCAAGAAGCCCCAGATGAGGAGACAAAACTCCAGACAGATTTATATCAACTATCAGATTTCCACCTGAAAACATACAGCCATCTTTAATCACATGTAACCTCCATCATTGCTGCAATTCAACTGTATTGCATCCTGCAAAAGTTATTTGTCAAGGTATGGTCATTATGAAAGATGTCTTTAGTTAACTTTAGCTCCAGGCTCTCCATCTTAACTTTACATCTGCCCATTAAGTCTCAAAAGGTAAGTTTCTGATACTTAACTAAACTTCTTGCTAAAAGCAGATCACATCCTCTGCAGATCTGCTCGTAAAAGTCTTAAATGTCATTGTGGTTTATGCATGGGAGGAATACCAAAACCATAATGGCTAGCCCTGTTTTGCCCTATGGCTAGCCCTAGCTCCTGTGATTTTGTAACAAGTTTCACAATATTTCCTATTTTTCTTAAAATCTTAGCTGTACCGTTACATGACTGTGATGGGAATCTTAGCTTTTGTATTTAGAAGGGAGTCCTTACGAATGCAGGAAAGAGGTGGAAGCATGATTGAACTGTGGAAAACAATTTTAAAAGTATGTAAAATATTGCAGTGGGTTTTTTATTATTTGTATTTTACAAGCCATATCTTCACTTTATTATGGAATCAACATATAACCATATTCTTCTATCAAGCTGGTAAGAATGAACATCCCATTTTTACTACACTGTGGTCCCTTTTGTTCCCCATTGCGTAGTGGTAATGTTATGACTCCACAGCTCCAGCTGGGCACCTCAGTGTGCATCACAGTGTCACAGGCAGATCATTTCCATGAGATGACACTTTATTTTCTAAATATCTTTGCCATCAGCTTAAGCTGATGTCAGTAACACACTATCATCAGGAAACAAGGATGATAAGATTAAAGCAACAGAGTTGCCAAGGAAATGACTGAATGCAAACTAAATCTTAACTCTGTCTCATATATACATGATTTTCTTTTTCAAATGTCCATAGCATTTTTACAAGTCCTATGCATCATTTTACAATCTAAAGGTGGAAAACCCAGTAGTTCCTACAAAGCTTTCTCACCCCTCTCTTTTCCCTATAACTTTAAGCAGTACTTACAATAGTAAGCTCGCCAAGAATTTCCCTCTAGAATAATTTCCTTTAAAGCATGATATGAGAAAGATTTATCTGGTAATTGCTATGGATAATTCTTGTATCTTGTAGTTGATTTTTCTGAAACAGAGTAGTCTGAAGACACTGAATTACAGGGGGTAAAAAGTTTAATGGCAAGTAAGTACATAACCAATGTACCTTATTTACCCTCTTCCACAAGAAAATGGAGAAAAAGAATTTCAAATACTGGTACAAGAAACAACAAAGTTAAGTTTTGAGTTAAACATTTAGGAAAAGAGCTGAATTTCAGTCTTGGTATTTGGATAGACAGACATCAAAGAGGACAAGAAAATGAGAGGATGGGATAGGGTGTAAGGATGGGTACATTTATAACTTCCATTTCCTTTAGGTTTCTAAAACATTTTCTTATAGTGTGGAAACAGATGGGATCCACCCACCAGGAGTTTATGTAGACGTGTTCACTACTTTTGGAGATATATTATGAAAATATAACCCATTCCGTACAGAAATGTGAGTGAGTGGGAGCACAAGAGAGTCTATATTTTCAAAGGTGCATCTTTAGTTAAAACCCTTTCCTATTGTATGCTGGACGTTGAATTCTTCTGCAAATCTTGTCAAGAGTTTGCATTCTGCAGAAAAACTTCAATTCAGGTTGATTGTAGGTGGTTAAAAGAAACACAACAAACAGTAAGGATATTAAAAACGTGCAAGTACAGTCATACAGAGGATGAAAGAGGAGCTATACAACTCTTCAGTTCTCTTATCAAGGGGAAGGAAAAAACCCTTAAAGAAAATACGGTGCTAAAGAATGGATTTTTCCATGGTAAGGTATCTTTTGGACATTGTACATTGCTACTGGGTGTTTTTTCTGTGCTGCATCAAGCTGGGTCCTGATTGCTGTCCAAATACGACAAGGCTTGAACTATCAAGCAATACTTGCAAAAGATGACCTTACTTGTCTCCATTACAGTCAGTTGCCATGCTAGGGCACACCACTGTACTGCTAGAGTGTTTAGTTCAGAGACCTGACAATGTCACAAGTAAAGAAGAAAAGCAGAAAAAATCTGATCATGTCAGGCTGATAAAGAAACAAACACAAGTTGGGTCACATCTCTAAACAGTTAAATCGCTGGTGCTTGGTAATGATATATCAAGCAGAAGACAAAGACTACATCTGTATGGATCCATTGAAAAGGGAGAATGTTTAGAAATAGTTTTCTAAACAAACGGTTAACAGCATGCTTTGGCCCACATGGAATATTCAGTGGGAGTGGCAGTAGTACTTCTCTCTTCCGTTTATAAAAAATTCTCTGTAACAGAGATATAGAAAAATAATTTTATTTTCTGATGTAACTTTTGCCAAGTCAAAGTCTGCCATAATGATCTTTTCTGCTGTCCTGTGAACAATTGGCATTCAGAGAAGATACATACTAATTAAATATTATTCTTTTACCACTGCTTGTGGTGAGAGTGCCTCCTTGTTGAGCAGCTAGTTGGCTGACAGTCCTGTAACTGTTGGTGCTTGAAAACGCTCTCTTCCTGCCATGAGGATTGCTAAGAAACTAGTGCCAAAACTTCCACCTTTTTGGTTTTCCTCTCTGAATCTTAACAGCCTTCAAGCCCTCAAAATTTCCCACCACCTGTCCAAGATTACAGCTTGAAAGTCAGAGGCAAAAAGGATCCATTCTGCTAAGATTTTTTAAAATATATGCCACAGTTATGTCATTTGTAATGACTTGGACAGAACAGTTCTAGACGGCTGAAAATATTTCTGTCCCTGCTTCTCCCTCTTAAAGTCATTCTTCACTCACAGCCTAAATGACTTTTCTTTCTAAGCGTTATTACTTGCCATGGGGCAGCACCTTTGAATATGTTTGTGAACTGAAATAGAGAGAAATCAAGCTAGATCCATAGGTACTGTTTGCAGAGATGCAAAGGCAAGTTTCCTAGGTCGTGCGACACTATGAGGAGATGTACACTTCCTTCACTTCCCTAGAAATAAAGAAACATGGTATTCAGAGAACCATAGAAATGGTTTGGGTTGGGAGAGACCTTACAGATGATCTAGATCCAACCCCTCTGCCAAGTGCTAGAGCACCTTCCACTACATCAGGTTGCTCAAAGTGCCATTAAATTTGGCCTTGAACACTTCAGGAATGGCACATCCACTGCGTCTCAGGGCAACCTGTGTGGGTGTGTCACTACCCTCACAGTAAAGAATTTATTCCTTATATCTAATCTAAACCCACCCTCTTTCCACTTAAAACTATACTACTTGTATTAATACATATCTTGGTAAAAACTCTCTCCCCATGTCTCTTCCCCACTTAGGTACTAGAAGGTGCTATAAAGTCTCCCTGGATCCTTCTCTTCTCCAGGCTGAACACCCCCAATTCTTTCAACTTGTCTTTATAGGAGAGGTGCTTTAGTCTCCCAATCCTCTTCATGGCCTCCCCTGGACTCGATCCAACAATTTCCTGTCTTTCCTATGTTGGGGGCCCCAGGGCTGGACATAGCACTCTACACGGGTCTTACCAGAGAGGGGCAGAGAGGCAGAATCCCCTTTCTCACCTTGCTGGCCTCACTGCTTTGGATGCAGCCCAGGACACATTTGGCTTTCTGGGCTCTGACTGCACATTGACAGGTCATGTCCAGCCTCGGATCCACCAGCACTCCCAAGCCCTTCCCCCAGAGACTGCTTTCAATCCATCCTCTGCATAGCCTGTACTTGTGCTTTGGACTGCTCCAAGTCATGTAGGTCACAGCCAATGCTGTAATTCATATTCTGTGTGAGGACTTACCAGCTCTGAGCTTCACCCCTTATTGCAAAGATACTAAGAAAACCTGTCCCTATGCCCACCAAACTAGATTAGGCAAACAATTATAGTGATCATGAAGATCAACAAGAGGGAGAAAAGCCACGTCAGCAGGCTGGATCAAGGTTTCCTCCTTGCACCAGATGTCCCTGTACTGGAGCCACTAGACAGAGGTTTAATGCAAATTCTGGTCCTCAGACACCTGTGAGGCATCTCTGAAAGTGAGTAATTGGTATGGCTGCTTGCATGCATGACAATAGTAAGGAGGAAAACTGATGGATTAATTGATTACACACACTGTAGCCATGGAATATACATGACACGGCTGAGGAGCAGCAGTGGAGCACATGTAGGAAGATTCAGTCCACTGATGCCTGCTAATCAAAATGCGTGAAAGCTCTACAGAGGAGGCTCTGCTGAAGGCCTTGCTGGCATCGCCTATGGAGGTGGTGCAGATCTTGGGCACTAAAGGATCAGAGCGTCTGCAGAGAAGACAGATAAAACAAGATCCCTGTGCCCACATAGGATCTTTCAGCATCCTAAACAGAAGCAGGTCAGTGGACTATGTGTTTCAGTGTAGGGTGGGAACCTTTGACCACAGTAGTTAACATGGACATGGTCAGTGGGGTTCAGTGTGGAGCCTGCCACTGGATGAGCGAAAAGAGGGTTCAGCTTCCTGAATGTCTTGATTGGCAAATGATTTCACCATTTTGTGCTCATTTCTCATCTTCCCTGCTCTGGGCTCTATTGGAGGCTGACACCAGGCACACGTTTGCTGTTTTGCTGGCACAATGGGGTGTAGACCTCAGCTGTCACTGCTCTAATGCCAGTAATGAACAATAGAGATTCATCTTCTCCACTGCCAAAACAGAAAGAAAACTACTCTGAAACTGTTCAGGAGGAGTTTAATGGGGTTTTGTTTGTCTCCTTTGTAGCATCAAGCTTCATCAGTTGCTGGAGACAGAATAATAAAGGTCTGGGAAGCACTTGTGCCTGAAGTTCTGTCTTCAAAGCACCATCTAGATGATGTAGATGGTTTTCAAACTGCTTCTGTGCCACAGTATCACAACCCACATTTTGTAGGGAAGGACGGGGTGACAAGTTCAGGTGGCATAAAAAACCAGTAACTGTGACAAAGCAAAAATATTAGAGAGGGGAGTTTAATGAGGGTTTTTTTGCACGACCAATGCTGTTGTCTCCAATGGCATGCCTTTTATTCCTTACTAGTAGAGTTAGTTTCTCTCCTTCCTTTTATCTGTGTTTTAAAGGAGAAATTGAAACACATAAGTATTGATTTAAAAGTATGAAGACCAAGGATGCAATCAACGTAAAAACGATAAGTGCACGTTTGTCCTATCACTAACTGTGTGCTGTTGCTCAATTTGCCACTTGTGAAACTGTCAGAATGAAGATTTGCTTTGGCTTTCTAGCAGATACCAAAGTCAGATGCACTAAAGCTTCACGATGTGTTTCAGATCAATACAACCATATTCTGGATATATGAAGCATTACATAACAACCTACCTTCTGAAAAATGCAGGCTTTGAAAAGTCTCAGGCTGAGTCAAGAGTCACTGCATACTTTTGACAATACTGGTCTTACTCATATGTCAGGGAAAAAGTGGGTAAATAGCTAGTCCTTGTCAGAACAACAGAAAAAAAATAAAGTAAGAACTCAAGTTTGTGATGGTGGTTGGTTGGAAAAAGATGTCTGAATAAGGACACTTAGGAGAATAATAAACGACTGTGTTGCCTCCTTTCTGAAACAAAAGCTTAGACTTCATGCTGAGCTTACTGAGTAGGGTTGTTTGGCACATATTTTTGAGTTAGATGGGGAGCTAATGGATGCCATACACCACAGTACAGTACAGAGGCAGCTGTGGTCATCCTAACTGCTCTCTGCTTCCCTCAGCTGCTGATCTTGGAGCAAGTAACCAGTTGTTTCCATTACCTTTGATACCTGTTATACATCCATTCCAGTAATCTGATTTTTTACAATGAGGACATGTTTTGGTTACCTAGCAGACCTAAAAGCCAGATATGCATCTTTGTACAGATGTAGGTACTTCAGTGTGTGACTTAGATATGCTCTAAATGATCGTAATTATCCTTTTATTGTCTTTTAGCCAAGGAAAATATTTCCAACATTTTGTAGATGAGATATTCTATATTAACTTTTGAAAGACAATATAATTTGAAAGTTGAATGTCACTTACACAGTGACATTTCGTAAAGTGATGCTGTTCACAATAAAAGAAAAGCTCAACTCTTAGGCCAGCCAAAACCACTGTTGCTGTTTCTCAGGTATCCAAAAGAGTGTTTTGTTTAGTTTGTTTGTTAAAAGGAGAAGAATTGGTCTGGGAAGATGGAGTGGAGTTTTTAGGTCACACACCAATGCGATAGTTGTAACACTGTAAAACTCAGGAGGCAATTTTGGCTACAACACAGTAAGAGGCTGTCACCAGCTTTGCCACCTTTACACTCTGTTAAGTACTGAATACCTGCAATTCTGGATTGCACCTGGAAATATGCAATGATTCAGCAATATATCCACAAGCAAACCAATTGCTTATTGTTTATGGTTTAAGAGGGACTTTATTAAGATAAAAAATTCTGCTGAAAAAGGACAAACAACTTGAAATGGTGTTGGGTTTTAGGAATTCTCCTTTCGGGTTTTTTTTCCTCTCTAATGGAATTTTCTCCCATGTGTGTTGCTAGGAGACAATAATGACAGGATACTTACTACAGACAAAAGACGTTGTCATAGCTCAGGAGTGGGGTTCAGCTGGCTACTCTCTCTTTACCTGGGGTTTCGTGGAGGGCAGAGGGAAAGATTTGGGCTGGGAAAACAGATTTGAGTGCAGCCCTTATCTCTCTTGTGCGGTCAGCATTCTGAGAGGAGAGGAGCTGCAGTTGCTGTGGGGAGAATGCTTCACTACTGTGGGGTTGTCTTCTGCTGCTTCTCTTTTACTATGAGTGCAGCTCCGCTCATAAGAACAGCCACTGAACTGGACCTTTATTAACACCTACCTCACTAAAAAAACGGACATTTTGCCATCTACTCGGATGCCTCAGGGGAAAAATGACAGGATCTGAAACCCACCTGTCCCTGCCCTGCTCAGAGCTGGGCCGCTGCTGCCCTGCTCCTGCTGCTTCTTCAGCACTGCTCTGATTTTCCGCTGCACTGTAGCCCTGCACCTCCTGCCTGCCAAGACGTTCTGCCTTGGAACTCCTCAGAGTCCTGCAGGGGCACCAGGATTGGCTGCCCCATTCCTGTGTGCAGCAACGCCTCTCCTCCATCCCTGCCCGTCTGGGCCTGTCCGCCATTACCGCTGCTCCCCGAGCCTGCGCCACAGCGCCCCCTGCAGCCGCGGGGGAATCACCGCACCCGCCCTGCCCGCCGGGAGCCACCAGCGCCCCCGCTGACTGGGAGCGGAACTGCACCAAGGGAAAGCGCCCGTGGCCGTTTGCTGTTAATGCCAGGGCTGGTGGTGTTTGATGGATTTCTTACACACACTAGTAAAGAACTGGTATTCCAATCCACATTTATTTGCCTGAGAGCCCTTAATTTCAAAATTGCAATAATTTGGAGGGAGGAGGTTACATTTTCCATTTCAAGAAAGGCTCCTGCCTTGCTTAGCAGACACCTGTCTTTCAAACCAAGACAAGTGGAGTGCAATATTAACAGCACATCAGGAGTGAAGGCTCTCTCTGATCAGTTTCTTAAATATGATGTAAGCTATCTTAAAATATAGGAATAGAGAAAGATAAGTATGTAAGGATGTTATAATCTAAGAACTTGTTGCTTTACCTTAATGCATGCTGAAAGGCTTTCTGCCCATACAGGTCAAGATGTAGCCACTAAGAAATCTACCTGAAGCTGAGCTTTCTAGATGTCTTTGACAATTTACTTGCCCTACAGGTTATGCACTATTTGTTTTCCAACCCCTAAAGAGGTTCTAAGGACTGGCTCCAAAGTTTCAGTGCAAAGTTTTGCATTGTTTTGTAAAGGCAACTCAAAGCAAATTTGAGTTGGATAAAAACAATGAAATTTAATCACAGTATTGATGCTTTAATTCTGTTTGCACAAACTGAAGGGTAGGGTTCTCATTCCCTTCGATTTTAGGCTAGAGCCTAAAAGAGATTTCAGCTTGCTGAGCCTTCACAGTTACACACCTTCCAGGATTAACAAAAACCCCACATACATGGTTTCATTGAAACTGAAAATATATCTTCTTTTTACATTTTTTCTCTATCCCCTGACTGAACAGAAAAAAAGAGATAGTACTATCATGGCTATTTTTAAAATTATTATTATTATTCCAAACCCCCTTGTCCACTGCTCTGATTTGTAACATTTACACCATGAGAAAAACTGTTGAAAAAGTTGTGTGGAAAAGCAGCTCCTTGCAAAGCACAGTTAAAGCATGGGCAGCGTATTCCAGGAAAAGGTGTATCTGTACTCTTGGTAACATAAAAGGGAAGAAGTCAAGAGCAGTGGGTAGGTATTATGAGAACCAAGCTGTCAAAACTGGCTTTCTCCTGTGGGTGAACAAGAACACGTGGAGTTTAAAATCCAGTAATTTTTTTTTACATAAAAAGCTGAACTTTGGATAGGTGAGTTTAGTCACTTTCTAACTGTGCCTCTGTACTGCTGATATGAGCATTTGACAAATGGCAAAGCATGCAGCTCTCAAGGTTAGACAAATAGTGAATCTCACTCTCTGTATTCATCCTCATATGTCCTCCTGGAAAGTCGGATTTATATGTCTGATTTGGCACAGATCTGACATTTTTTGTGACAATAGAGTTAGATATGGTGTGAATATTTATGGGGACACTACAGATCTGTTCCTACTCAACACTGAAACTAGCAGCAAAATTCCTATAAACTTGATTGGAAGCAGAATAGGGTCCTGCTGCAGGAGAGAATAGGAATTGGTGGTTCTCCTACAGGAAGAAAGGTAATTTTATGTTCTCAAACATGATCATGTTACCCAAGATACCTGAATTCCAGCATCTGATTACTCACAAACTTAGCCTATTCAAGATGCAAAGTAAACCAAATCAGCTTCGGATTTCTGCCACTGCAGTTGGGTTAAATTGCTCTTCTGACTCTGCAAACATCTATATGTCAGCTGCCAAAACTTAGGGAAGGATTATGCTTGGCATTGCAAAGAAACTGACTGGCTGCAGAAGAACCCATTATATGCAGACTAGTTATCACTGTTGACTGAGAAACATCAACAAACAGGCAAAAATACTGGTGATCCACCCTAGAAGGAATACAGAAAGTTTGTCTACTCTTATACAAGATCAGCTAAACATTGGTATTTTCTTCATCAGGCCAGCCAATTCTGTTTTGCCTCAGCAGTAATTTTCTTCCACTTCTGATCATTCCTGACTCTCTTGGACTCTTCTCCATTGTGCCCATGGATTTCTTGGAGACTAACACCGAGCACGGGTCTGACCACAACACGATTCCACATGCTAACAAACAGCATTCCAGAATATACACCAAACTTCTATGTGTATATACATATATATAAAACCACATATATATATATACACAGACATATATATACACTCACAATGCCTTTTCCATGATAGATGAGACAGCTGAATAATGTTCACACCATTGTCCGCTATCACTTTTTCTTCAGAACTGCTGTACAGCAGTTGGTAAAAACTAGGTGCTAAGAATCCTTGTTTTGAAGACACCACATGGAAAATATGCCAGTATCATTTTAAACTCTCTTTTTCACTTCAGTGGCACACAAATGAGCTTAATCAAACCACTCCTCAATCCATACAGCTAGTAACAGTATATTACCACCTTTCCACCAGTCATCTAGGACTTGCCCACAGTCACACCATTATTGTTATCCACTACAATGCCAATTGCATTTATTTTACCAATGAGCATGTATTTTCAAACTAACAGAGACCAAAGACTATTTTTGTTTTCTTGCATGTTTAAGCCAGGATGGTGGCTTGCCCTAAATGTCACAGACCAAAATGCAGGAGAAACTGTAGCTGTAGATACTTGGACTACCACAACACCACTGTTTTTTTCCTTAGATCTGTGTTTCAGGGCTGCTTTCATGGACAGTGAGCTTGCAGGCAGTATAGTCCAGAGATACAGGGGCCAAATCTAGAGAGGAATTTACCCCTGAAGCGCTCTGAGATTTGTGGCAGAGTTGTAAAATTCAACTCCTACCAGCTTTCTCCACTTCAGCAGGATTTTCCATCTGCTCCTTCTTAGAAGTGGAATAATCTTGGAAAATCCTTTGCTTTCAGAATTAGGAATTATGATATTATATTAAAATCCTAGGGAAAAAAATAAAGAGTTGTCTATGTTGTAAGCTTTATTGATTCTGGAATAACTCCTCTGGAACACTCTGGAACACTGTTAATTACTGACAAATTCACAGATGAGGAGGTCTGTGACACATTAGTCTCACCAAAATCTTGGATCAGCACCACAAGCAATGTCACACATGATAAGGAAAAGAATATTCATAAACCAATTCTATTATTTTTCCTTAAGAAACCAGGAAGTTGGCAACCTGATAATCTAAAGCTAAAGCATGAAAAGTGTGAACAAGTCTCTATTTCACACATGAGTTCAGACATCCTATATAGTCTATATCCTATAGCCCATATTGTATTTTAGTCTAAATCTTGTACATTTTGAAACTTCAGTAATAACAACTATAAATTTAGCACAAAGAACCAGTAGTTCTCAGTGTTGTACTCATTCAGGGTCAGAGTTCTTAAAAGTGTTACATTGAGACTGTTCTTGATTTTATTTTTCTGAAAACTAGAGGGTTCCTCTCTGCTTAGCAGTTACTTTGTTAACCAGAGCAATTTGCTAAGATCTTGGTGATGCTGGGATGGGTTTACGTACATTCCTAATACAGTAGGTATCCCTACCATAAGGAGCAGTCTTAAAGATGCAGCTGTCAATGATGAATCAGACTTCTGCTGGAGCCTGTTTCGCTAACGTGCAGCAAGTGCTTGCATATGCCTATATTTATTAAGAACAAATACATTACTAACAACTGAGCCTTACTTTCTATGTCAATGTAGTTAAGGATTCAAAAGAGGTAAGGGATTAACTCTCAAATACTATCTGCACAGAGCTGCCAGAACCAGCCAACATATTCAAGGTAGCAATTTTTGTACCAACGCTAGCATGTGAGACAATCCAGTTCCCTGTGCTGCAGTTATCGTAAATTTAGTTGCACCTTGGATGCCACATGCTTGCTTTATGCTCCAAAAGGGAAACAGCTGGATGACTAGGGATCCTTTAAAAACCAGTCGTTGTCAGCAGGAGCTTTTCCAAGGACCTGGCATGTGGTGGAGAGCAGAGCTGTTCCACAAGAGGTTACTAAGGAGGGGTTGTGTGCGTGCTTGTACACTCTTTCCCTCTGGCAAAGGGCAGTCATTCCACAGTGGCACTCATCTGGTTAATTAATGGCCAGGCGCTCGCACCCGCTCCGCTCCGAGCCATCCCAACCCTGCGCTGGCTGCTGCGGCTGCTGCTGCTGCTGCGCCGTGACGAGACTGCAGCTGGGCGACTGCAGCCAGCGCCACGGGCTGCTCAGCGCTCCCTCCTCCAGCAATAAATTACACGGCAACCCGGCTTCTCGTTTTTGTCTGCAATGCTCAGCCTCTTAACAGGGTCTCCTCAGCCATTCCTTGCCCAGGTTACTTCCCCGTACTGCAATGCTGATAGCAACTCTGCATGGTCAAGGAACGTGGCTGAAGCAGAGGAACTGACAATGACACAGCCCCAAAAAACTGGAAAGCACCTTTTACTTAGCCTTCTTTGGTGAAATGAGGGCTTTGTTTCAATGTTTGTAATTTTTTGGAAATATCTGAACGCATCTCCGCTGTCCTAAATCTCCAGCTGATTGCCAGTGACTGCTATCATTAGGAACTGCAGAGGGGCTGAGCCCCACCCTGCTGTTGTCTGTAGATCTTGACAAATTATCCTGGCAGCTCAAATTAAAACAGTCTGAGCACTGCCTAAATCAACAACCTGAGCTGTGTGCTGTCTGGAAGGGCAGCAGTCCGTAGATGAGGGCAAGTCTGTCTCCTTCCAAAAAGAGCTCTCCGAACTGCATTGGTGGCTGGCCTTTTTTTGTGCAGAGAGAGTACTCGTTTTTACTGGTGAAGAGAAAGAAAGCCTTACACGTCTCCAGCATCTAACCTCACTGGAGGTCAGCTAAGTAACAAAAAGCATCTCTGTGTCAAGAACTACACAGTTTTGGTGTGCAGCTGCCAAAAGGCCATGCTTATTTCACTGCCACCCGACTTGCTGGGTGATGTTAACCCTTGCAACCATGTGGTTTTCCCTGATAAGAATTTGCAACAGAAAATGCTTTTCTGCCGTAGGAAATTAGGTCCAGAGGCAGGTATAGCATCCCCTTGGTTCCAAGTCCTGCTTCTGAAAGGCATCCTCAGTCTAACCAGTGCCTCAGCACATGGGCTCAGCACATGCTCGTGGGCCATTTGAGAGAGGGCAAGGTAATTAATAATTTACTAGAGGTGCATAGTCCAATACTTTACCAAATACACTTGGCAGATGAACCATCTTGCTGGTGACTGTGCTCTGCAAGAAGGACACACTTCATTCCATGCAAGAATAGAACAATATTTGTAAACCTGGTAAAGAGTTAGATAGATACAAGGAGCGATTCCCGAAGAGCAGCAGTGCTCAAGGAGAAGCTGAGTATCACTGTGGAACCCTTTTCAGGCCTATCCCACCTTCAGCCTAGCTACCCAGCTATCCATTACTTTAAACATGGCATGTAAATTCCACAGTCTGATCTCAGACGAACAGCTACCCCACTAATACCATGGTACGGGAAATCTGTCCTTAAAGTTACACTCCAGGCTAGAGCCGTTCCATAGTTTCCAAAAATGTAGATCTTTCACAACTTTTTTATTTAACCAGAAACTTCAAAACAACAACAACAACAAAAACCCCACAAAACATTTCCACCCTTTTCCAGCTTCTTTTTCAAAATACAATTCGAAAGGCACAAAGTAAAATCCAGTATCTTAGCCTTCTTGTCTGTGCTCAAGAGATGGTGGTGATGTGTTAAGGGCTAGGAATGTGCTGTGGAAACAATTCTAAATTTAAACAGTTGAGTTTGGGTAAGTCTGGAAACTGTCTAGAAATTTCTCAAGAGCAAATTGGTTTCTGTTACTCTAGTTTTTTACGTAGTTTTCACAGATATTTTGACAGAAATATTTTTTCTTCATATTACTACTTCTCTTGCTGTCATCAAAACATTCTTAAAGCAAAAATACATATAAAACTTGAGAAAGCAATCTTAATTTTCAGATATTTTAGGCATTTTTGTTTGACTTTTGTCTTGGTATGGACATAGACTATAATGTTTTATACACTGTGCATGACCTGTCTGTGCTTTATATGCTGCAGAAGTAAAGGCAAGATACAACTCTGCTTGCATGTGTTTCTCTGTGTAAGGTCTGCCATGAAGCTGACTCATGGTATTGCTGCAGTCCAGGGTAGGACTGCATGCAGATCTGTGTGCAGGGAAACCTCTCTTCATCCTTTACAGCAATGCAAACATAATTTCTCTCCTCTGGCTGATTTGTACTGAGGTTCACAGGAATTTCACAGATTCATGTAATGATCACAGTACATATCTAATTTAGATTTAGTTTGTGCTAACCCCTAGTTTACTCCTGCTGAATCCATCCCCAGAAGTATTTGCAGCAGGATGCAGACTCAACTCTGCAAGGTCTTCCTCACCAGAGTACTCTGGAGTTATGATAAGCTCTCACTAGCCTTCAAGTCTTTTAGTCACAATGTAAAAAGGGGAGAGCTACAGCTACAGAAGGATTTTTTTCTGCTTCAGGTAATTGGATGTTGAGACCACTGAGGAAAGAGATGGCAGAGGAGTGGTTGTGGTTAATCAGAGCCAAAAATATGATAAGTAAACTATGATAAATATGATATGATAAATATGATAAAAGCAGGTAAGATAATGAGGGGGAAATGGGAATGGGAAAATTGGATTAAGCTATGCAGCAATATTCAAATGAGTTTGAATTCAAATAAATATTGCAACAGGGGCTTTCTTTAGTGTCAAAACTTCCAGATTTTAATTGGTTGAGTACACAGGATAGCTGCACTTCATCAGGACATCTAGCCCATGTTTTGTAGTGCTTGAAACAGAATTGGGAGCATGGCAAACAGATAAAAAAACTTCTCTGCTAGCCTCTAGTAATTTGCAACTCAAAAATTGCTTCTAATGAGAAATTCCTTTATGCTCCATATCCATAATCCATGTTCATGGATTCCAATTCCAAGAGCATGCCTGGTTTATTCTCAAGCCCAAGTGCGCTCTTCAGCATTCACCACATCCTGGAGAATGGGGCTCTACAGGTTAACAACTCATTACAGGGAGAACTTTTTTTGTGTTTGTTTTGTCTACAACTTTTACCTTCCTTAGATACCTACTAAACCTTGTGCCAAAACAAGTTAGTAGTATTTACTTATCCTCTCTCTCCACGACACTCATTCCTTCTGCAGATTCTTCTCACTAACCTATTTTCCAAGCAGAAAAGTCACAGCTGGCTTTTTTTTTTTCCTTTCTTCCCCATATCTTGCTGTATTTTTATTTTTTCCCTGCAGTCTTTGGGTCTGAAGATAACTGGATTAAGATGGATTTGATCCCATGCTTAACTTAAAGGACAAAAGCATTACTTCCTAAATGAGAGCATTGAAAACTAGTGTATTAAGCTATCACAGCAATAGTAAACTGTTGATTAAATCCATTTACCACATCTTTCTAGGTGATTCTCAACACCTAATTTCTCATATTCTAATTTTCATGACAATGATCTCTGGATCCACAAAAATTGTGGAGCAGTGTTATAGAAGAATGATCCTGGTTATGACGTGTTAGTCATGGGTTTTCTTTTTGTGGAGTAACAGCTATTGGGGGTGGGGAGGGTGGGATGAGGCAGAAGGGGTACTCCCTTTTGTCAATAAATTTTCTGAAATTTGCGACCACCACATGATGCTTACTGCAGTTGTTGAGTGTCCAACCCAGAAATACAGAATGCTTAGCTTACCAGAAACTATACTGGTACTGTCCTTCAAAAAGATTTTATTACTATTGTAATTGTTTTAGTATTCTCTAACACCTGTTGAGAAATCAGTGCAGTGCTATATGTAAACATGAATGCACATAGCTCCCATTTGGGAGGGCTCTAAAATCTCACCTGGTGTAGGTTTAACTGGTAGGAAACTAATGTTCTGTACAGGACAAGAATCCCTCTCCTTGCCTCTGCTGAATTACTTGCTCCTGCTGTGCTAGCCCCATGCTACCTTAAATCTGGATGCACAAACCCATACTGGCCTCTGTTAATGCTAGCTATACACAGGTGTGAAATAGTTCTTTAAATGGAAGATCCAGTTTACCAAAGAAGAGAATTTGCTCTCTTTATGTAGTATATCCAACTCCTCCACCACTCTTTATGTTACCTGCACAACAGCCATTTCCACTTTATATCAAATTACAACTAGAGAACACCTTCAAATCTTGAAAAGATGCTCCCTGTAAGCTCTCCCCCATCTTTGCTGTCAAGGAACAGCAGTCTCTCTAACAAATAGCAGCTTTTTGAGACCTGTCAGAAAGCCAGTCCTAAATCCATGTAAGGCAGACCACACTGATACAGGAGGGGGCTATTTTTAAACACCACTGTCTTGTCATAGTAGGTCAACCCCCTGATGACATCTAAGTAATATTAGATTCAGCTCAACAAATTCATCATCTCATGGAAAAAGCAAAAATGGTCTTGCTTGACAGGAGGTATCTTTAGTGTGGCTAATTGAATGCCAGTGATACTTTGAGTTTACTGCTTCTCTGAGCTGGGCACGTGTAAGTGAGGGACCATCACTGCTGTTATTTTTATCTGCTAAGGAATCAGTATAGTAGCTCCCCACTTGAATCTGTATGCTGGACACCTCTTGAATCTGGAAACCTCCTCCAACTCCTGTGCTGGTTGTTGCTTTAGTTGACAATTTCTCCTCAGTGCTGCCCCTCAATGATTGCATTTAATTCATCTGATGTGTGAATAACACGTTTACTGCATCGTATATGCATTCGTATCCCAGATGCACCAATCAATACTCAACACCTCACTTCCCAGCTTTGTGGTTGCTAGATAAGGGACAGAAAATACTGAGGTTTTATAAATGCTTGTCTGTGTTTAGATCACTGTCTTCTAGGGTTCTCTACAGTCATAGAGGAGGGGCCCTATAACAAATTTTGGGGCCACATGTGTTATTTACCCAAAATAAGATAAATTAAGTCAGCTCACCTGTCCGCAGGCCACTGAGTTTGGGACTGTTTACATTCCCAACTTCTGAGCAACTTGCAGCCAGCATATTTTTTAAAGCCACAAAAATGCCTCCTTTTTCACCCAAAATTTTACCCATCAATCCCCTTCAGGAAACAAGCAGATGCAAACACTGAAATGCTCTATACAGGAACAAGCTCAGATTGAAGATGGCTTCAGACCTCCTCTTTTAACGTCTTGTGTGCCTGCTGAAGACATCTTCCTACAGCACTAAGAGTGGGTACCACTCAGCTCCATTCCTGGTAGGGCACCAGAAGGATGCTGTGGTGATTCAGGCTTAGGCTCAGGCAGATGTTAAGAGCAGTGTGTCATGGCAGAAAATTTCACCAGTATCTGTCTGTAGCACACACGACATCCAAGTTAGAAGACATGATGTGACCTCTGCCCAAGTAAGGATCAGAAAACCAATCACTCCTAGTCATCACAGAACCTCTCCAGGACACAGAGTTTATGTTTTCCTCTCAAGCAGAGAGAACTGAGTTCCAATTTTTAGTAGTTGTCTCACATCTTCCTACTTCTCAAACCAGATTTGCACAATGCTGAGTCTTTCTATAGTCAGTGTGTGAACTTCAAAAGATTTGAAAATCACAGCTTAAGCATTTCAATGACATTAAGACATACGCATTTGAAGCTTCTTTGGTTTAGAAGCACAAATTCTATTTTAAAGATATGTTTAGATATTTCTTGCCTGGTAAACCATGGCATCCAAGTACAGCTCAGTCTTGCATGCATCCCTAACATCTCTCTGAGACAAGGTCAAAGTCTACTATTCACAGTTTACAGATAGAACATGAATGCACAGAGAGGCTATACATTTGCTGCAGACAAAAGAAGTGGCTAACTCACATTCACTGAGGTTTAGAATAATGTATTAACAGTAGACGCCTTCTTTTCCTCTTCCTATGACACTTACCTCTGTGTCAGGTAAGCATATATTAAAACTGTGATAAGTCAAGGTAACAAAGTATAAAATCAAATGCTTCAAAACCAGTCAGGTTTCTGGTGTTAAAGTTCATATTTCTGATTTGTTTCTTTATATATTCAGTGATGCACACTGAAAATTTACTCTGCAAACTTCCCAGCAAACTCATTTACCATGGTGATTATAGAAGCAAATGTACAGAGAACAGTGTATAGAACCCAGTGGTGAGTGGATTTCTGTAAGTCTAGCATTCACCCAGCGTGGTTGCAGAACACAGGAGCAAGCTTCAGCTCATCTCAGAGAGATACTGCAGCATGTTCAAACAGATGAAACACCAAGCTGAACTGAAATGCCACTTTTTTCTTCTTCTGAGAAAGGCCATACAGCATTTGAGAACTGACCTTATTTTAGCCAACCAGTGGCAGGAGGGAAATGCCTAACTTATGTCATGTCATTCATTCTGATGGAACAAATCTTACACTAGAAATTAACTTCTCTGCATTCTGACAAACATTTGCAGCAGCCCAAACAACAGTCAACTAACAAGCTTATATGGAAAACCTGTTGCTTTGCAGAGTGCTAAGCAAACAAGTTGGTTCATGGACCCACACTAACACTTAAAATAAGGCTGAATATTTTTTATGCTGAAGTAAAAGACTTTCAATCTAATTAACTACATACATTGCTTACTATGTTTTATGAATTACCAGAAATAGAAACCAAAAGGGAAATATGTATAGAAAGTGAAGGTCCAGACTCTCAAGCCTTTCTATTATGCCAGCCTAAACCTTTTGTATAAGCTGCAATACACCAGGTGACAATATTAAATCCATAATGGCCTCATTGGTGTGAGATGCAGGGCACTAAGAACCAGAGCACTTGATCTACTTCGGTGAAAGGTTTCAGGAGATCATGTGGAAATGAGTGTTGTCTGGTGTTCTGTTATATAGCAGGTGAAAGAAAAAAACAATACTGTAAATCCTGTTTGTTTTTGTTGTTTTTTTTTTTTAATGTGGAGACAGAAGTGTTTCACAGCTATGCACTGCAGCACAGCACAGAGCAGTTCTGCAGTACAGTTCTGCCATAAAGGAGTCCCAAATCACTGGCAGTGGTGAGTGGCCTCTGGGGGAACATTCCTGGTGTTTCTACTTGAGATATGGCAATGCCTATGTTGATAGAAAACTGAGAAGCAGCTTAAAAATATGCATCTGCTTTCCACTGCCTGAAAAGTAAATGGTTAATTTCCCCTCCTTACATCAAATGATACCATTTACTCTTCTACAGTAAATATTTTAGATAGAAAAATCCCTAATCTATTTCTTTTAAGTCTGGTTATTTTGAATTTCAACGGACCTATCAGCAGAGTGGACTTAAGAAAAATATCTTGGAGCAACAGCAGCAGCCAAAGCAGCAGCAGTCATTCCTGTTACACTACAAAGGAAATCTGTAACCTCTGCCAGCTACAGACAAACGTAGCATCTGTTGATCACTGAGGGAAGTGGGGAAGAGAACTTAAATCCATGTGGGCTCCGCCGTCTTCTGTTTCCCTTCAGACCTCCAGGTGTGTGGTCCCCGGTACAGACCGTGCCATCCGTCTGGGACTGGCACAGCTGCATCAACATCTCAGCCGTGGGGAAAAAGAAGAGCTGGGTGTCACTTGAACAAGGGCAGGCTGTATGGGGCTGTCCGACTGGCAGTGCCCACAGAAACACAGGCCTTTTGACATGCTGCTATGACATGCTAGGAGATGAGCTGGCAGTTTCTCTATTCCAGGATGACGGTGGATCCTAAACACCCAGGCCCCTTCCTCACCAGGTGCCACTATCCACATCCCTCCGAGGTCTGCACCAGCTGAGCTCATGGCTCAATCCAAATACTCTACTAAATGAGAAAACAAAAGTTATGACTAAAATGGGGCTCAATCCTGCCTAGGTTTTACCCCTGGAGTAATGCAGCAGGAAATTTTTCTGAAATCATGTGCTCAGCTATGGAGCTGAGATGACGGTTTAACTAGTAGATCAAACAATTACACAATTTTGATAATGCAAAGGTCTGTGTTTGATTGTCTTAAAATTAGCAATATCAGAATTATTTTCTGCACTAAAAGCCATCCTGCAGTAGATAATTTTGCTTGACTAGTTCATCAGCTAAGCAAAACCTCCAACTGTGAAAAAATACATATTCAGCAGAGCATTGATTTTCTCCTGCAATCTACTCTCCTCCCCATTTATTCCTTTTCTTCTCTATAATCAATCTTTTAAACATGCCACTGTGCATTCACATCTTTCTTTCTGCACGTGTCAGCTCAACGCTCTTCCTAAGAGCCCTCTTTCTCCGCCAAATCCCGCAAAGCAGACTTTTACCACTCATTTCCCGAGCAGGGAATTCCACACACAACTTTGCACAAGCCAGGCTCTCCAGGCGCTTCCCAGCCACTGTGCCGGAATCTCCCCTTCCCTCCAACAACCCACGGCTAAGGACAAAAGAGCAAGTAAAAGGAAACTGACTTACTGCTATGGCTTGGAGCCTTTCCTTGTGCAACTCTGCTTCCGCCATCCTGGAGAGAAGGACACGGCAGGAGAGAGGGGAAGACCGATGGGTGAGAGGGAGAAACAAAAAGGCAAACAAAACCAAAACGGAGCGCACACTGCAGTCACCGGGGGGAAACTGATGGAGTAATTGCAAAGAAAGCCGAGCTCCTGTGTAGCAGACAGCCACTTTTGGAGGCACTGCAGGCTGGCTCACGGTACGATCATTTTAGTCACTGGACCAGTGCCTGCCTGGCTGCCTGTCTCCCAGCTGTGTTGCTAACTGCATTTCAGTGCTGCTTCTGTGTGCTGATGCTGTCACACAAACCATGTAGGCACTCTCCAAGCAGCTGAGCAGAGGGATAGCTCGCATGGCTATAATTTTTTGCGTTGACGTCTCAGCTCATTTGCTCCTCCTATGGGGTGCTGGGTCACGACAGGAGCTCAACATCGGCAGCGTGCACAGTAATACAAACCTGCCTGACTGCAGCAGAGGAGGCAGACAGCTGTGCCACAGCGTGTCCTTAGCGAGCAGCACAGCACGCAGGGAAGGACGGTGGCACATGGCGCAGGGAGGGGAGCTGCGGCAGACAGGCAGGCGGAGGCTGCAGCCCTAGCTCCGAAGCACGTTTGGATAAGGGAAAGGACAGGCTGCCAGGAGGAGAGAGAACACGGACTCTGCGGGAGCTGCACCGACGCTTGTGAGTGCAGTGGTAACATGGCACGCTGCAAAAGGCTGCTGCTGCAGGGCACCCCTTAGCAGAAGTGACGAAGAGTATCTGGATGGGGAGGGAGAAATAAGGTGTCCACACATCCTGCATATATTGCATGTATTGACATCAGACATTCAAAGTGATAAAGCTGTGTGTACAAATAGTCTCGCTGAAGAATCTAGTGTTATAAATAGAGGAGAAGGAGGCAGGTGAGGAAATGAGGAGATACCTGAGCCAGCATCACAAGGGTACCCGTGATTTCAAGCTTGGCTTTGGTTTTGCACGCAAACTCTTAACACTTTTATTTTAACTTATATGATTGTCTGTATGCTTCCTTTTTTCAAAGACAGCAACGAAGTCCCCTCACTCCTTCCCAGTCCTGTCCCATGGGGTGCCACTGCATGGGTGAGCATGGGGCTGCCCCAACAGAGGAGTGTCTCTGAGCCAGGACAGCCACCACCAGGCCAGATGGTGGGTGGGGGCTGACCATGACATCATGGGGGTTGTCCTGCTATGAGCATTATATGCTGCAAAATGCACTTCTGGGTGTCGCCTGGCATGCAGAAGTGCATTTTGCAGTATATAATGGTGATGTGGTAACTTCTTGCTGCTAAGACAGGGAAACTCCACTATCTTAAACGAAAGCAATCTGGAAGTCACCCAGTTTCCCATGTGCCTGCCCTTTCAAAGCCCACCTAGCCTGTCATTTTAGTCTTCCACACCCCAGTTTCCTTGCTCAGACATCCTCTACCTCCTTCCCAGTTCCAGGACATGCTACTTGCTGCAGGCTGTTTTTCAAGGCAGCTGCTTTGTCAGGTGTTTTCACCTCCTGGTCTCATTTTCCTTACTGGTACACAGTCTCCTTGTCTTGTGACAGCATGTCAGAATTACTTCTTGCTTAGCTTTATCTCCATGAAAGAGGTCTTTCGTCATCTAAAAACTGACAGAACATTCTACAATTCCAGTAGTTACTGTGGCCAAAAGGCAATGTTTTATTGCCATCTCCCAAGTGAGGCAGTATCAGTAAGTGGGCAATGGGGGATCACCGCTAAGGGAAATGCAACAATTGTGGCTACATACTAGAATACTCTTTCAGTCTTTAAGTAATTTAAGTAATTTATAGAATAGCAGCTGCCCTCTAGCCTGTTTGGTCCCTTTCTCTTGTTGTTGTTCTTCAAAATCTCTCCTTTTCATTTTCCATTACCATGTAAAGGTCCATGCATTGCTACTTGTATTACTACAGCTGGTTTTGAAATATCCCATCACACAGGATCCAGATATCTCCACTCCCACATGTGCTCTGAGAACATATATGGGCAACTGCTACTAAGGCTTGATAGCTATGCAATTAAATCCCTTCAATACCCTTCTCATATTTTGCTGTTAAGCCTTGCCCAGGGGAAGAATTTTGCTACAGGCTATAACCAGCAAAGTCAAGGGTTATGTCCCAGTGCTTGGTGGAGCTGAAGTGGGCAGCCTATTTATGCCACAACCTGTAGTCACATTACATGTTGCCAAAGCTTAGTGCAATATGCATCACTTTAGGCCAATCCCTCTTTCCTTTCGTATGACATCCACTCAGAAAGACATTTAAGCATGTATTTAAGTGCATTCCAGACACTCATATATAAAAATGGATGTGAATATCTCAGTTTTGGTACAGAGATGTGAGGACTGTATTCCTCCCCCCACCCTGCCTTGTTTAGCCTCTCTCCAATTTAACTGCAATGCTTGTTTCCATCAGGAGATGAGCAGGGTGCAACCCTGCTGTAGTGCTGCAGCATTTCTGATGAAACATGCTGCAGGGCTGTGCACCCCTCCAGTTCAGTTTGCCAAGGAAACATGGATCAGCTCTGTTGACCCTTTGTTACTATACAAGAATAATAGAGGTTGCATCTGCAACTGCAGATTCAGAGCAGTTTCTTGCTCTTGAGTTGTAGTGAGGAAAGGCTGGAAGTCATGCAATAGTAATAGCCATTAGTATCTCTATATGCAGTTTTATATTTCTCTACATATAGCTTTCTCTCATACAGCTTGAAGCCTGTGATACAATGAGGTTGAAATCCTTTACCAAGGCATTTCACAGAGCCTACCCAAGTGAAATGACCTCTATGAGGTGACTTATCCATGATGGAGTCTGCAGCAGACAGACTCTGTAAGACATTTAGTTAGTGAAAGCATTTTAAATTAAACAAAACAAAGCATCTGCCCAGTCCATTTTTAAACATATTTTTCATTCATGTTGGTTAAGATTTTGTTTCCAGAATGCTTTTCTAGGTTGGTAAGGGATGTGACTTTGAAAATTTAGAAATTTTGTTAAATTCTAAGGAATTTTTTTCCTTACTTTTAGGGCAGGAGGCCAGAGTGATATTTCCAAATTTTGAAGACACTAGTAAACGAGAGAGAATGGAGTGTTTAGGGAAGAGCAAGGACATTCTAGAAGAGTAGGTAAGAGCAGGTTTAATGTACTTTGTTCAGTAGCTAAAAATGGAAAGAAAAAAAAAAAGGTCCTTTTTATTTCTTCAAATGTCAGTTCAAAAGCTGTTCTTTTCACAGCAATTTTTTAAAAAAGCAAGAACTGCTAAATCCTAATAATGTGTAAACTCCAAGCCATTTCCATGCAAAACAGATTTTTATTTTCGTTTCTTTGGAAAAGAGTGTGGGAAACAATCTGTAGACCCTGTTCAGTGCTGGAGAAGATCCTGAAAGTACTCTGAGCTACATGTGTGTGCGAGCCTGAACTTTAAATGACACAGCTTAGTTATGTGGTGAAAATCAGATTCTTGTCCTTGTCATGCAGCTGAACTGGATTAGGAAAGGTTCTAGGTATAATCACCTGTGTTTGGTTTTGGTCAAGCCAAGCAGGCTGATTTTTTGCCATTGCACTGCATACTACAAGAACCCGTCTGCGTGATGCCAGAAAGCTTGTTCTTAGGAAGTCTTTGGCTTCCCATCCTCCTGGCTGTTGGTAGACTGATTTAGTCTAAGAAACCAGAGTTTGTCTTGAAGACTGCATAGGGAAAGCATGTGCATACACACAATAGTCATGATTGGCGCCTCAGCCATTGCAAATGCATTGACATATTTTAGAGGTGACAAGTTACTGGTTGGATCCTGGCAGTGGCTGTCACGAAAACACAGAGCAAGGAGGGAAAACAGGCTTCACATTTGCATTTCAGATTGTTTAAGAGGAGATACTTCTGGCTCTTAAAATTACCACATGCCAACATGTTGGATTGTGCTGCACTAACACTGCCCAGGCATCCTTGAAATTGTTAAGCATCCATGCCTACAGCATGTTTGAACCATATTATTTTCCTCTAAATCAAAATTCTGAGGTTTGATTAATCTTTCCTTACCTTCCTTATGAGAGTCTGGCTGTATGAAAATAATTTAGGAATGAATAGGTAATCTAAACTTTTAGATACCTAAGCTCATCATCCGTGCTCATTTTTTGGACTTCCTCAAACATGGTGCCTCACACTACATACCCTCCAAAATCTCTGGCAGTGTCATCATCCAAAACTTCCAGGAGAGACTGCTCTGTCTTGCAGTTTTAATTGTAGCTCTGCCTTGCAACACAAAAGCCTCTTCCTCTCCTTCTCTCACCTCTACCCAGACAGCTTGCTAGGATATGGAGTACCTACAACACCAGGAGTTGGGCTTGGAAGTATCACAATTGTGAGCTGCAGAGACCCTTATCCCAGTGAGGCATCACTTCAGAACAGTTGTCTTCATCCTGCACTGGACACCAGTAAGTGGTGGCTGTATGATGGGATGGTAGTCCAAGCCCTGCACACCCACTCAATGTGGCTGGTGGAGGGAGGTGCCCAATACGTTGTCACTCATGACTAGCAATAGTGAAAATGAGAAGCTGAACACCCCAATATGTTCCCTCACTCTTCTGTGGAGTAGCAGATTCTACCACCAGTTCACTTTCTTCGTTCTCCATTCCCCCCTGCATGGGCTTTCATGGGCATAGCACCCAGGCAGTGTGGGCTGGTGGGAAAATCAGTCTGTGCGAGAGGACAGGCAAAGGCTTGGAAATCTCCCCTTCATCCCTCACAACACTCTGCATCTAGAAAATGCATATGGTGAAACTATAAGTTATACATCTGATGTTGAACAAGAGAGCAGTGGCAGAGTTCAACCTATACCTTTGAGTCCAGTTTTCTAAGTGCACAAGATCATTCTTTCTTTGTAGAAAAGAATTTTTAAGTCAAACTTGGAGTAACTGAAGTTATTCTCCCCTTTTCCTTTTTTTTTTTTCTGTTTGTCACTTGCTATCAAGACATGGAGTTGAAACACACACAACAGGAGATAGCATTGTTTAAGAAATAAAAAGCCAGAGCACAGGGCTTTGTTTTAAACCTTCCCAAGACAGCAGGCTTATGAATAGTTAAGTCATAAATTATCATTAAATGCAGTCTATGAAGTTTTCCCATGTTTGCTTGGTTTCATTCTGCAGCCATGGGAAGGTTGCATTGAGAAGTCCTCTGACTAGAGGGTCTCCATGTAGTCATGACAGCTTCGTAACACCTCCTCTAAACAGACCAGCAGATGCTGGGAGTGGTTGGGACCCTCGAGAGACTCCACAGACCAGAAATCTGGCCAAATTATGTTTGTTGTCCACAAACAGTTGCTTGTAGGTGATTTGGCTCGAATGAGGGATTAAAAGCCATTGTTTTCCTGAGACCTGTTGTTCTGCCAGCCCCACTACCGTGCTGAAATAGCCTTATTCTAGTCTGAAGTTTATTCAACAACTTTCAGTAACTTGGCTGTTACTAATGTCCTTGGCAGTAACTTAAGAAGAGATCCACGGAGCATCCCCTTCCAGAACCTTCAGATGAGGAGCCTTGAAGATGCTGTTTGCTGTGACTTTCCTTGAAATATGGAAGAAGAAGAAGAAGAAGAAATTATGTATGGACTTCTCTTTTCTTCCTTTTTTCCTTGCCAGGTTGCTGGGTTATTTGAAGATTCCCAGGTGGAAGAAGCAGTCTGTCTCCTCTTGGGATTTCAGTGCTGGCTGCTAGCACTGCAGCTAGCTTACCCAGCTGCAGGGTCTGGGAAACTACAGACCTGTCAGCCTGACCTCAGTGCCTGGCAAGGTTATGGACCAGATCATCTTGACTTTGATCCCATGGCACCCACATGACAGCTGGGAGATCAGACCTGGCCAGCATGGGTTTAGGAGGGGCCGGTCCTGCCTGACCAACCTGAACTCTTTTTGTGACCAGAGGAGTCACCTGGATGCAGGGAAGGCTGTGGAAGATGTTTTTTTGGACTTCAGCCAGGCCTTTGACACTGTCTCCCACACCATACTCCAGGAAAAGCTGGCAGCCCATGCCTTGGACAGGAGCACTCTGTGCTGGGTTAGGAACTGGCTGCATGGCCGGGCCCAGAGGGTGCTGGTGAATGGTGCTGCATCCAGCTGGGGACAGTCACCAGTGGTGCTCCTCAGGGGTTTGTGCTGGGGCCTGTCCTGTTTAACATCTTCATTGATGATCTGGGTAAGGGGATCGAGTCCACCATCAGCAAATGTGCAGATAACACCAAGTCATCTTTGCAGATGACACCAAGTTGGGCAGGAATGTTGATCTACTGGAGGGTAGGAGGGCTCTGCAGAGGAAGCTGGACAGGCTGGATAGATGGGCTGAGTCCAGCAATAAGAAGTTTAATGAGGAAAAAGTGCCAGGTCCCACACTTTATCCACAAAAACCCCCTGCAGTGCTACAGGCTGGGGACAGTGTGGCTGGACAGTGTTCAGGCAGAAAGGGTCCTGGGGGCACTGGTGACAGCAGCTGAACATGAGCCAGCAGAGTGCTCACATGGCCAAGAAGGCCAAGGGCATCCTGGCCTGTATCAGGAATGGTGTGGCCAGCAGGAGCAGGGAGGTCATTCTTCCCCTGTACTCAGCACTGGTGAGGCCACACCTTGAGTGCTGTGTCCAGCTCTGTCCCCTCAGTTCAGGAAGGACATTGAGACGCTGGAGCACATCCAGAGAAGGCAACGAGGCTGGAGAGGGGCTGGGAACACAAACCCAGTGAGGAACGACTGAGGGAGCTGGGGTTGTTTAGCCTGGAGAAAAGGAGGCTCAGAGGTGACCTTATCACTCTCTACAACTCCCTTACAGCAGTGTGTAGGCGGGGGGGGTCAGCCTCTTCTCCCAGGCAACCAGCAACAGGATGAGAGAACAGACTCTCTTAAGTTGTGTCAGAGGAGGTTTAGACTGGACATTAGGAACAAATGCTTCACAGAAAGAGTGATTGGGCATTGGAATGGACTGCCCAGGGAGGTGAAGGAGCCACTTTCCTGAAGGTGTTAAAGAAAAGTCTAGACATGGTACTCACTGCCATGGTCTAGTTGATAGGGTGGTGTTAGGTAATAGGTTGGATTTGATGACCTCAAACATCTTTCCCAACCTAGCTGGTTCTGTGATTCTGTCACTAGCCCAGCTTCTGGGGAGCAGAGTGGGATTGGATGACCTGCAGAGGAGAAATGTAAGACAACTTTTCCCAAATTCCTTTAGTCTCTGAAACTACACAAGAAGAAAATCTTGAGCTGTCCTTACCTTCCACTTTCCATTCTCAGTTCCTCCCTTGACATTCAACATCCTCCTGGAGGCAGAGAGAAATTATGAGAACAAGCAATACTTCCAGGATTACAGTGCAGGACAGAGACAAATCTGTGAACAGGACAACTCTCTTCACTAAAAAGGGAATATATGTTGAATTTCCATTTTAACAGCAAAGTTATGCCACTGAAATAGGTTACCACCCCTTACTTGTGCATCTCTCTGTAGCTGTTAATGAGCTGAGAATTGTGTGTTCCCCAGGATTGGTGTTATCTACCCGATTTGTAACTTTTTTGCGGCGTTGAGTTTCATTGTTCCAGACCACTTTAATGCTGATATAGAGGAGGCTCTTGCCCCTCCAGTTCCTTAAAACTGGCTTGGCTATTCATTCTGCCAAAAAAAAGAGAGCAAAGTGTACATTTTTTCACTTTGGATTTTAAAACTAAAGCTTGGTTCCTGCAGGTTCTGGCATTTCTCTCTCTTTTTGAACAACTCAGGCTGCAGCAGGAAAGTTGCTTTCAGTGGTATTTATTTCTATTTTTATGCCTTCTGATCATTCTCCACATATAGTACATAGCTGAAATTATATTCCCCTAAAAAATGCTAAAATATTTACTGCTGAGGTTTGGGTTAGTAGACTGGATTTACTTCAGAAGTGAGATTGTAAAGAAAATAAATAAGTTGTCTGCAGCCCAAAAGACAAAAGCTGTAGAAAGGTGAAAATAAATGAGTGTTCCAGAATGTTACTGGGGCCAGAATCTGACTATTTGTTTTTTACTACTGCTGTGATCACACTGTGATCTTTGTTTTCTTTTTCCCTCACATCTGGCCAGAAGATAACTTAATACCTACTTCTTAAACACCTTTTTGTTACCAGATCCTTTAGACCATTCTAAAGGATGGTCTCCTGTCCTTAAGCTCCTAAAAGAAGGGCTGTTGTGGGTGTGCAGGGCTTTGCTCCGGCTAGCTGAGGTCTTTCTGCCCTGCTCCCCTTGATAATTCGTGGGGGTTCAATCTCTAGGCTCCACGTGGTCTGAGGCTTGGTGCAAATGAAGAGTGGATTCTGCTTTGGTTAGGAGATCTTTATTCCATGTGGGATGGAAGGCAGAATGGCTGAGAATGGCCGGTTCACCTTTTATGTCACCTCGGGTGATACCTGAACCAGGGGGGTGTCAGGTCCAATAGGGAAGTTAGAGGGGAGTGGTCAAGGCCAAGGTTATTCTACAATACAATGGGGAAGGGTGGCACCCGGGCATCTTGCCAATAGGAGAGGGTCAACCAGGGTGATTGACAAGACAGGGTGGTACCACCAAGGGGTTGGGATAGGGGGGTCAGGGGAATGGAATGAACCATTTACACACTGTAACAGACTGTGGGATTGGCATTGGATTTGCAATGCCAAAAAAGTTTTGAGGAGTCCATTCCAGTTTAAAAGGCAGCTTTTGTTAATGACAAACTTTCAGGTAAGGTTAAATAGCTAGGAAAATTATGACATTATTACCATCCTCCTCAGTGGAGGGGCTGCCCAGAGAGGTCTCTACAGCTTGTCTCCATCAAGGATGTAATGTAACAATGGACATTTAAACCAGTCCACCCCAATTTCAGCACATTAGAGGAACATAAGAACTAGAATTGTGATTTTATCTCTGTGATAAAGAGGAATTAAATGCATCAATTCAAACGGGCCTTAACTGTACTTCGAAAGAGTGAATCAAATCAGAGCCAGTCCATCTTTCTGAAATCTAACTGAGACCTGTCATATAGCCTTTGAGCCTAGTCAGTGGTGCCAACCCTAAAAAAGAAAACCAAAAACCAAATCAACCTGAAAACCAAAGGAAATTACGTATTTTTTGACAATATGCCATTTCTGGCCCTCTGACCTGACAAAAACTGGAAACCTTCCACACAGAAATTGTCTCCTGGCCTTTTGGCCTCCGCTTCAGAGAGTGGCAGAGTCACAAAGAAGAGACAAAAATAACTGTCTACTTTTTGGACATATGCTGAAAGTTTGATGTGAATTTTCGATCAGTCTACATTACCTTCAAATTAGTACATCTGACTTCTTTTGTTATCTGGGGAATTCATCAAGTTTTCACAGCCTGAGGCATCAAAAAAAGTGCCAAGACTTTGCCTTAAGCACAGGTGTGTATTACGTGAAAATCCTGCATTGCACATGTGAAAGTGATTCCTTCCAAGGATCATTAAGGCTGTTCCTTTTCTGTGATCACACTTCCAGTGCTACCATCACAGGAAGCACACTGCCCTGTCCTTTTCATGGGAAAGATATCCCCACTGGTTCCTTGCTCAGGGTCATGGAAAGAAAGTTTTTATCTCTAGTGGTTTTCCAAGACTAGTATTACAGACAGCAGGTGCAGAAAAAAATCTTAATCAGAATTCCTGAGGAAGACGCAAATTCCACTAACTTCCTATTTGTGTGTTCTGGTTTGAGCAAAGGAAAACCAGTGAGAGGCTCCAAGTCAGAAATACAATTTATTGGAGGAAAAGAAAGAAGTAAAATAAAGAATACAACCTGGCACCCTGTTAGTTAGGGTGATGGTAGCAATCCTGATGAAGTGGCCTCGTTGAAGCTGTGATCCCATAGAAAGGTCTGGTAGCTCCTGTCTTCCGGGAGTCCAGTGGGTAACTGCTCCCGTGCTGTCCCAGATCCCGGATTATATCCAGGTGGGAATGTTTGGCTCCTCCCCTTGGGGGAGCATCTCACAATGGGATGACATCATTCTATGAGTCATGCAGTGGGTCCTTAATGGCCCATTGTACAGAGATGGCTTCTGGAGGGAGTTATCTATGAGTCATGCAGCACAGCATTGATGGGGCCATTAACAGAAGATAAGGAAAACACTGCTCCACCCGGTTTCAACAGCCTATGAAGATGGTGATGGAATACATACTTTGGGTACATCTAACATTTTAACCTAGGACATTGTGTCACTCTAATGGCATTATTTAATGCTGTAATGCTGTAAGGTACAAACTGGAGAACTGTTCTACATTGTATTGCATACCACATACAAGCCTCACTCAAGAGGATATAACCAGTAACTAGTACCTCTGGAGGGCATCTAGTTATTAAATAATCTTTATATTTTGCCCCTCTAATGTACAAAGGCCTTGTTTGGTAAGTAGCATTCAGAAGAGATAGAATTAATTAAACCTAGTAGTCAGAAGTTCCTAGGATAAAATTTGATGCTGATTTACAAGGCAGTCTTAATGATTGACATTGTCTTCCACTGATTTTAGTAAAAAATGATTCTTAATCCTCTAGACTGCTTTGAAATTCCCTGTCAATGTGTCTGCATTTTAAGCTTCTGCATGTATTCCAATTTTGAAACCTGGAAGAGAATACCAGACAGAATTCTTTCAAAACTAAGCAGTCACCCACCTTTTTAAATAAAGAGATTTGGGAAGAGGCTGAATGCTTTAACTTTGGAAACTTGCAGTTACATCTTAATTTAGTACTTAAGCAGGCTTTTCATCTTTCTCCAACTTTCTCTGGTTTATGTCTCCTGTACTGGAGAATAACGTGTGGAGCAAAGCTGCAGGTATCCTCAACTTCATGATAAATTCAAACCTTTCTCAAAAGGTCCGAAGTGTTCTCATGTAGTTAGGTTAGTTACTGCTAGATGTGTCAGGAATGAAAACAAAAAGGCTCCCTAAGAGGCTGGAACTGGTTTACAAAGGGCACGTACCATGAGAGAGCCTGTTGTAGCTCTGTGCTCTATGTATCTGTTCATCATGCATTAAAATAATAGCAATAATGTAGCAGGGCCATCTGCACAAATGGAGAAGAGAGCAGCATGTCAGTTTGTTAATTTAGTGATATAAGGCTACTTTTCCGTGAATTATTCTTGTGCAGAACTAGAATCATGCAGATTTACCCTCGGAGGTTTGAACCAATTAGTGAAGTGAAAAGATCCCTCCGCTGAGCCTTGCTTCTGCCACAGACTACTTTTCACATCACCTGTCTGAGACTCTTTTGTAAGGATAATGGAGGAATGTTGCTTTCCTTATAAAATTGTAAAGAGACAAACAGATACAACTAATGAAAAACATGCATCTCCATAGTGTCTCCTAACATGATTGTTTACTCTTTGCTCACAGAAAAGAAAAATCATCTCCCTTTTTCTACATTTTTCCTTAATTTCTTTAGATGACCAATTTATTTATTCTAACTTTATGGGCATTACAACATTTGCAGCTTGGGCACCCAACAAAAGTATGGAGAGAGTGGCTGCATGAGGTCTTTTCAGACAAATTAATTTTATCGAATTTTAGACTGCTCCTATAGTGGAAAAACATACTTTTTGAAGACTGATAGAATATTTCCAGTTAAAGGTTGTGAAAAGATGAAGGTGTTTCTTGATTCTAGTGCCCAGGTGGTCACTAGAGTCAAGAAAGGTGGTCATGGTGTTGTTTTATAGCTGTTCCAGTGTACTTCAAGTATGCATAAACCTACATAGGTATGTCCACAGCAGATGTCAATTTTGTATCTGATGTGTGATGACAATGAAGTAGCAAGAGCCGTGGATATGTCTATTTCAAGAAACATCTTCAATGTATCTTTTACTGGGTGTGTTATTAATTGCCAAACCACAGTTCAACAATACTGAAAGCACATACCTCCACATCAACACAAGAGCCCCACTTAAGGATGATGGCACTTTTTAGAAAACAGGGACCATATGGAAGAAGAGACATTTAAAGTTGTATTTTGAGTTTTCACATTTCAAATCTGTCCAGGAATTTCACCATTTCTCTTCCAAGCCCATTCCCCACCCGCCTCTGTCCCAATATGTCTACAAGTCAGTGACACTACTTGCAAAACAAACTCTAACATAAACAAGCTAAATGAATTTATTTGGTAGAGTAGATCAATAAACAGACATTCTGTAGATGTCATTACTGGTCAAGCCCTGACACTTTCAAATCATCTTTCTATGAAGGTGTTTCTTTGCCTGTCTTCTTGTCTTCTCATCTTGTTCTTTTAATGTGAACTCTGCAGTACTGGGACTGTTTGCTGTGTGGCTGCAGAGGAAGGATGATTAGTTGAAGGATGATTAGTTTAAGGATGATTAGTTAAATTTCATAATACATAAAACCTTACAAAATACATTATGTATTTTTATTTTTGATTGAAAAAATTAATTGAAGTCCTTATTAGTACCAGAATCACAGCTTGATAAGCAACTCTGGATTTGATTTCTCTTTCAAAATGCACTGGTTTTAAACCACATTGCATTTGTTATCAACCTGAGATTCTAGTCCTCTGCTGACTGGTTGAAAGTTAGTTCTGACTCTTAGCAGTATTGGAGCAAGGAGTTCCACAAATCAGCTCCTCATAAAATGCTTCTTTTTTAATAGCAATTTTTTTCTCACTACACTTGTTATCCAGCTATCAGAGTTTTGATTTAGTATTCCAGGCTGCTTGTCTCATCTCATGATGAAAGTGTACCAGCTGAGAAATTTTGTAGTGAGAATCATTCCTGCAATCAATCTGAGGAGTTTTCCCAAAGAGCACAGAAAACCCACTGCTGCAAAACAAAGAGTAGTTTACAGTCTTCTGGAATGAGGCAGAGAGGAAAAAAGATGCAAACCAAAAGGCACTTTCGTGATACTTTGAAGAGAAACAAAGACTGCACTGAGAAAAACGGTTTAATAATGTAAAAAATATCAGGAAAAACAGAGGTTGCCTTTAGATTGGAGATCTGGTGTGCATTTTCAAATTAAAATGATGATTCAGGGGAAGCAGCACTAATATTTTAGTCCACAGTAAGTATTAGCTTACATTTTGTTTGCCTTGAGTGAACTGCAATTTCAGCTGCTACAATGCCAGAGAGTGAAATGCAGCATTGATGAAAGTAGGAAACTGGAAAAACCTTTCAGCAGTGCTCACATTAGATAGGACTGTAGGTAAAATTGGTTCAAAAGTCCTTAAAAGGTGTTTTAAAAAAAATAAAATCAAAAGGTAGTTTGTTTTGGAGATTAGTAGATGCAGCTTAAATTTTTACATGAATGTCCCTAGCGATATATGGAGCTCAACATACAGCATAGGCAGATCTTTTATCTGTTTCTGAAAAGCCTGACTCTGGGCAACTTAAGATCCATGGATACTGTGGTTAGTGTTGTTTTAATGTTAAATTAAATTGTGATATTTTGGTCTAGGTGAAGTACTGTATGATGACAAATACTGGCTACCAATGTCTCAGTATCTTTTGCCCTCAAAGCAGGTTTCAGATTTTGTTTCAGAGCCTTTGAACAGATTACTTTCAAATGGCAGCCTCACTGAAGGCACACAACACTATCTCGCTGGGTCCTCTTTTGAATGATTCGCACCAGACAGCCTGGATTTACTTAGCTCCTGAGTCTATGCAGTAGAAGTTGCTACCATTTGTAGGTTTTTGAAATGTGGAAGGCTTTCTTGGATGTGGAGAGAGCTTAAGGAGTGGGGTATTGCCTGCAGGAAATGGGATACCCTTCTGATAGGGGTTGGGATGCAGAAAGTCCAAGGTGTGCTCCTGGCTGTTTTGCCCCCTGTGTTGCCCCCACATTGGGCTGCTTTTCCCCACAATTCCAAACACTTGGAAAGTCTCGTGCGGTTTCTGCCAATGTGCAGCCTGGCCAAGCCACAATGGGAATGCTGATGGAAACTACAGGAGAGACTGAAAGTACTCCTGAATTTCCACAAGTGTTTCCCATGCCTTAGAACTCAAACAGAGGATATTTTAAGTCAAAGCAAAGCATATTTGGCTTTCAGTGGTTAGCATTCCCCATTTCAGTACTTTAGTCTAATCTGCTGATGTTTCAGAGCTGCTAAAATAAGACATGGACTCACTGAGAATAGAAAAAGTGAAGGGTTTCTGCTGCCCTGATAGAGAGTTCCTGCTACTATTGCAGCTGCAGAGTAGGAATGAACTGGGAGCAAGTTTTAACTCATGGCTCTCAGCCTCACCAGCAGAACAGATGTCTCCCAAGAGCCACAGATCCCATGCCTTACCACTGAAGAATGCGTGTAAAGTGGTATACCACCGATCTTCCCAGGGCACCATAGCTGTAATCAAAGTCTGTGTAAAACACATAAGTATCTCAATTTATTCAAAATCAGCCAGTCTTTCCAGTAAGGACATGCACACAGGCAGAGTTAAAGTTTTGCACTTCCCACCCCTTACCCTAAGCTCCCATTCTCATGCTGCCTGTCAGGACAGGAGCTAGAAGGGCAGTAGGTTAAGGCAGGCAGGACAAATGTGGCTCTCTGAGTAGAGAAACTGTTGCTGTGATCTGTTCCCAACAGCCTGACACTTGGAGGAGCTGTCATGCGCTTGTGCTGGAGCTAAAAGGCCTTATAAGGCAAAGCCTGAACAAACTGTTAAGCAGTCTGAAGTGTTCCTCAGTGCTGAAAAACCTCCAGGGAATGCACACCATATCCCTGGCAAAGATTACAGCATATTTTACAGCAAGCTCATAGAGTAACAAAGCAGATATTGTATCTTTGAATTTCAGGCTCTGCAGGCTAGTCTCAGCAAGAAAATTAAGATCAGGTCCCCTTCTTGGATTCATTTTACTGCAGTGAGAAAAGCTAAGCATCATTCATTTAAATCTGTCTTTAGGATTTCATAAAGTTACACATCAAGTCCTGTTCTGGAAATACACTCCCCACAGCAGAATACTTATTTGAAGGTCTCTCCGGGATCAGGGCTGGACAAACCAATGTATTTGATCTGTGGCAGTAGTCAATATCAATAACAAAATAGCAGACCTTGCACCTGAAATCTCCACACTAAACCAGTCCTGCCTTGGCAACCTCCAGCTCACTCACGGTCAGTTAGATGTGAGGAATTCCAGCCCCTCCTCTTTCACCACCACAGTTCAGCAAAGGGCTGTGATCAGTGACACAGAGTCTACTAGACGCCTGTCACTACTGGTGTCCTTTGAGGGCCTGGTATTGTTCAATTTATCCATCAATGATTTGGATGAAGGGGCAGAGGCCTCCTCAGCAATTTCACTGACAGCACAAAGCTGGGAGCAGTGGCTGATACCCCAGAGGGCTGTGCAGCCCTTCAGAAGGACCTCAACAGGCTGGAGAGATGGGCAGAGAGGAACCTCCTGACATTCAGCAAAGGCAAATGCAGGCTCCTGCACCAGGGGAGGAACAACCCCAGGCACCAGCACAGGCTGGGGGTGACCTGCTGGGAAGCAGCTCTGTGGAGGATGAGCTGGGGGTCCTGGTATACAGCAAGCTGTCCATGAGCCAGCAAGGCCCTTGTGGGCTTGCAGGAAAATGGTATCCTGGGCTGCATTTGGAAGAGCATTGTGAGCAGGTCAAGGGAGGTGACCCTGCCCCTCTACTCAGCCCTGGTGAAGCCTCACCTGGAATGCTGTGATCTGTTCTGGGGTCCCGAGTAAAAGAAAGACATGAGCTCCTGGGGCAAGTCCAGCAAGGGCTATGAAAATAATCAGAATTANAGCAAGCTGTCCATGAGCCAGCAAGGCCCTTGTGGGCTTGCAGGAAAATGGTATCCTGGGCTGCATTTGGAAGAGCATTGTGAGCAGGTCAAGGGAGGTGACCCTGCCCCTCTACTCAGCCCTGGTGAAGCCTCACCTGGAATGCTGTGATCTGTTCTGGGGTCCCGAGTAAAAGAAAGACATGAGCTCCTGGGGCAAGTCCAGCAAGGGCTATGAAAATAATCAGAATTACACAATGGTTTGAGTTGGAAGGGATCTTAAAGATTACCCAGTTCCAACCTCTCTGCTGTGACTAAGAACACTTTCCACTACACTGTAGAATCACAGAATCACAGAATACATTGTGGTGGAAGGGACAACAAAGGTCATTTAGACCAACCCCCTGCAATGACCAGGGACATGCCCAAATAGATCAGACTGCTCACAACCCTGTCCAGCCTGATCTTGAATGCTTCCAGGGATAGAGCATCAACCAGCTCTCCGGGCAGTCTGTACCAGTGTTTCAAGCACCCTCATTGTGAAAAATTTTGTCCTTACATCTGATCTAAACCTACTCTCTTCCAGTTTAAAACCTTGTCTTTTCACTCCACACTATTGTAAAAAGTTTCTCTCTAGCTTTCTTGAAGGTTCCTTTCAGGTACTAAAAAGTCACAGTATGGTCAAATAGGTCACCCCAGAGACTTCTTTTCTAGTTATTTTAAAAGAACAACCTTGAGTGAATAAGGGGACTAGAGCACCAGTCTTATGAGGAAAAACTGAGGGACATGGGCCTGTTTAGCCTCGAGAAGTCTGGGAGATGATGTAATCAATGTCTATAAATGTTTGGAAGGAGGGTGCCAAGAGGATGGATCCCGGAACTTCTTGGTGGTGCCAAGCAATAGGACAAAAAGCAGAAATTGATGCACAGGAAGTTGCACCTGAACATGAAAATTTTCTTTACTATGCAGGTGACTGAACATTGGAAGAGGCTGCCCAGAAGTTGTGGAATCTCCCTCACTGGAAATACTCAGGAAGTGTCTGGATGCAATCTTGTGCCATGTGCTCCAGAATGACCCTGCTTGAGCAGGGAGGTTAGACCAGAAAATGCATTGTGATCCCTTCCAACCTAACCTGTTTTGTGGTTCTATGGTACTTCATGTGCTCACTCACAAAGGAATCAACTGCATCAGAAGGGTATGGCCCATCTTTTTCCCCCACAAGCCAGATTAAACTGCTGCGCCTCTAACAGCTGATGACCACTCACAGGCAGTTTCTTTAATCTCTTCTCTATTGGTTCTGTTGTTTGCATTCTCTTGCTCAAGACTTTTTACTGTTCAAACCTTTTCCTTGTTATTTTCTGATGTTTAAAAATACATCCTTTGCATTTTTTTCTGTTTCTACTCAGCTGCTTGTTTACATTAGGCAGGTGCTGACCTAAACTTACCTGGGCATCCAGAGGAAAAAGCATGCTTATTCACTTCTCCAAAGTCAATGTGGCTGTTCAAAGCACTGCTAACAATTATAAAAGCAACAGAAAGTTGTGAATGCCAGTGTGAAATGACTTTCAGAAACCAAGACCATTGAATTGAGATTTGTTTTCTTCCTCCTAGAAGGAAGCTTCATGGAGGTGGTCTTGCTACAGTTGAGGAGGAACAGATTGGACATCTGTTGGATATCTACTCACTCCTCATACACTATCTAATAGATTGTCACGATTTAGGATTGGTACTTCCCAGTTCAGTTCTCCCTAGAGACTTCAAACCACACTGCCTTACCCTCCCTTCCACCTTCCCCTCCCTCTTCCCACTTTGGTAGGATAGAATTGAGAATTGGAGGCACAAAATGTGAAAATCATAGGCTGAGATAAGAAGAATTTACTAGAAACAGCAATGAAATTAATACTAAATAACAGCAACAACATTAATAATAAAAGGTGTAAGACATAGAAACCATTTATATGTGAAGCCTGTGACTGACTGGCTCTCCTCAACCCTTCCTTTTCTCCGGACCAGAAAAGGACACCCTTCTCCTCAAAAAAGAGAAAGGGTTCCTTTTCCTTGTCCCTGGCAATGATGCTAGGTGGTATTGAATAACATTAGGGTCTGGCCATGCCCCCCTCCCAACTACTGTAAAAGATTAACCCTGTCCTGGCTGAAACTAGGACATACATATCCATGTGAGAAGGACTTGCCAACACATTTTCCATTTGCAGTTGGTGCTTTGTTGGTGAATGCCAAAAATAGGATTAGAAGTATGTTGGACATGTCTATAATTCATCTCTGTTATAAGACAAATTCAGACACATTGCAGGCTAGTCAGTTGCAGTGATGCACATATTGCCATGGATGCAAACAATATATTCATACATCTTTGTTATATCATACCAGCCATCTTCATCAGAAGATAGATTTATCCTACCTAAGTTTTGGTAGGACACTGGATAGTGAGACACAAGCACACCTGTAAATCAGTCCCCTGGAATTTGACAGCAAGATAAAGTAACTGTGGTTGAATGAAAAACTGATAGGAAGTTAGTTAGTGCAGATGACAATCGACAGTAACTGAAGAGTGTTACAAAGTGCCCTTTGTTCTGTAACCATAATACACCAAAAACCCTAAGTATTCAAACTTCAGCAAGTTAGTTTTGACCATTAATCCAGCATTCTGTGCATTGCTTTCTAAAAATGGACAGCTAATTGGACTGGAAGCCACTTCCATAAAGACAGATAATTAAATGAATATTTCAGAAAATCACATTCGAAATCCATCAGCACAAGAGCATTCTCATTGAAAACGCATAATCTCTAGGAAATGCCTTCTCTATAAACTACCGAATAGCAGGAGCTGGTGACCAGAAAGAGCCAAACTGAAGTATAGTTATTTTAAAAGATTGGTGGTAAAGGCAAGAAAACAGGAAAAAAAAACCCAAAACAAAACAGCCTCTGGAGAAAAGCAATCTAAGCAAATACAATACAGAAAAAAAATGCACACCAATCAAAACCAAGTTTGAGGATAATAAATCAGTGCTAAGTTAAGGGTCAGAAGAATAAAAGTAGAGAATTGAACACAAAATTTTCACTAGCCAAATTAGATACAACAGATGGGCCAAGACCTATTATTAAGGTTGGTTGAGGCCAGAGACTTGAAGTAGAGTTTCATGTGTATCATGTATGACTGCTTGCCCTAGCTGTAGAAGCCCAGAAGATAAGGGACTAACATATATGTTTCAAACACTGATAGCCAGATAGCTTGGACCTAAACAAAGGACTGATAGTAAGAACATACTGTGAGAAAGAACAGAGCATGACTGGAAAAGGAGACCAGATGGAGGTAGGACAGTATTTTTCTGGGTCAAACACCCTTGTTCTGGCTTCTGGAGATAAGCACAACACAGCACAGCACAGGCGCAGGAATGAGGTCAAGAAGCAGACACAGACTGTCAAATAAAGGTCAACCCAACAGAGGTGGCATCAAGATCACCAAAGACCCCTGAAACCCTCTGACCCATTTTCACAAAGGTGTAGAAGAACAAACTATGCATGACAAATAATTTGCATTTAAAGTGAGAAACTGAGAAACTTAGCTCTAGTGTGGGGAAAGTTATCTATAAAATGTTCCTCCATGAAGTCCAGATGCTGCCTCCAGGACCCTAAAACACCTCATCAGCTGGGTAAGTGCTGGAACTGTTACTTGTAGTAACCAACCTTCCTTCCTTCCTTCCTTCGTTCCTTCCTTCGTTCCTTCCTTCCCTCCTCCCTCCCTCCCTTCCCTCCCTTTATTCTCTCCCTCTCTCCTCCCCAAACCTCTGTCTCCCCCTCTCTTTAATCTCTCACTCTCCTCTTTCACCCTACATTTTCTTCAAAATCCACCACTGTGTGTTTATACTGAAAGATAAGGGAGTAACTTACTAATATATACCAATTCCCATGCCAAGTGTATAGTTTACTAATAAAACTATACAACTTTTTGTGGATCCTCTGACATTTGTTTTTCTTTTTTGACCATGAGCATCTTTATGTTTGCCTGCCTTTCAGAGTGGAACACACCACTAGCTAATATCCTCACAAAGCTTTTAACAGTCTTCTGAAGCAGTCCTCTTATGGCATAAAATATATCTTGGATTGCCATAAACTGCTGACACTGGAAACTTCTTTATATCCTCCTCCATATTTTATCTGCACAGCCCATGTATTTGTTAATCTTCAGAATTATTTTTTACATTAGTAATGAGGAAAAAAAAGAACTCTAGTGATTTCCAGATCTTGTAGAAATAGATGGCATTTTCTGAAATCAGAAAGTTATACATGGATGCTGGGGTTTGACTTTGTTTAATCCTCTAACATTTACAAATAAAGAGTGCCAAGGAGGTAAGCTAGACAGTTCAGTGCTGCACATGTGACTCAGAACAGATCTTAGATAATGCTTAGATAATGTTTAGATAATACACTGTCTTGAATGGTGTCAAGACAGTGTGTTCAGGAATGACCCAGAAGCCCAAATACCAACACCTGACATTTACACACCTTGAAAAAAATGCCTATGCAGCCAAGTATAACTTTGTAATTTTTGAAGTCTAATTTTGGCCATAGAAGATGATCCCAAAATATGATGGCTTTTTCCTACAAATTGCTTTGAAGACAAGAGGAACAGAGTTTGTAGAATTTAGTATTTTATATTTACATTGTCAAGCAATGAAACACAGCAATGAGAACAGCCTTTTTACAATGTGCCTCTGTGTGAAACTTCTATCATCTGAAAACTCTAATGTTAAAAAAGATATCAGAAAAAACTTTGGTGTCTGACTAGAAACTTTTTGTTAAACTACTTAAGTCCTACAAAAACTGAAAATAAGGTTGGTGGCATTCTGGTCTCTTGAGCAGCTTGAAGCCTGTGGCTATTTAAACAGGGTTTGCATTGGTCTGGTCTGTGAAAATGAGTTGAACATTCATTTCCAAGGTTACCCTGGGTCGGAGACTACTGATGGGTGTATATCTGATGAGGGGAACTCTGATCTTTGCACCTGGGATTAAATTCCGTAGAGCTACAAAACCATTTTATTTTCTGGGATAAACCTGTGAATGTATGCTATCCTCTTTGGTCAGTAAGAGCAGAGGAACCTGACTGCAAGCAAAATGTTTAGTGAAAATATAATTACTAAGCTGACTAACTACAATACCATTAGAGGGAGAAGCTGCATGGAGGGATGAATTGCTGCTTGTCTGCTTTATGATTCATTCATCTTATTATGCCAATTGAAACAATTTGCTGCAGTGTCTTTTGTACACAACCAGGAAACACAGAGGCTCTCAGAGCTTCAGTAGTTCTCTCATTTTTGTATGACTTGGTACCATTTGAATCAACCTATGTGTAATTAGACTCCAAATTTTCCTCCTTCACACATAGAGACGCTGTTCTTAAGAAAAGCAGGCAAATCCATATTAGGTCAAATTTGCCCAGACCATGTAAACCAGCATGTAATGCTGGAAGTCATATAGGAAGCAGGCATGCATGCTTTTGAGATCAAGGGAATCAGTGAAGTTGTACTGACTTAATGTGGGCAAAGATCCCAGAAGAGATGAATGTTTATGACTATGGACCTATGCATGTGGCTGGTAGAAATCCAAAGGTTTGAATTAGTTCCCTCTTGTCGTCTCCAAAGCACTGATCTAGCCCTGAGTATGCCAGTGAGCCTCTCATCAGAAAACATTACGTAAAGCCCTAGGCACGTGCATCCTTATAACTGGCTTTTCCTGTCATGACTAGATCTTTCCATGTGTCCTCGTTCTTGATAGATAAGAGTAGATTTCTTTTAAGTACTTCTTGGCTGACACTGACATCTCAATAGACAGATAAAAAATAGAGAGATTTCCTCCTCCTGTTTTTCCTCCTCCCATCCACAGTTGTCACTTATCTCACCAGCTAAGCCAATTATAGTGCCTCAGAAGTGTGCCCATGAAGAAAGGGAAGCAGACAGACAGATACCAATTGAATTTCCTACAGGCAGTATACAGAGGTTGTTTTGTTCCTGCAACAGAAACATTACTCCCTTGTGCCACTGGTGACTCAACTGCAGACTGAGACTAGTGAGACAAAAATTATGCAATGTTCCTAAAGATCTAGCAAGGATTGCAGATATAGCCTGAAAGTATTTATTTCATTATCAAACTGCAACTAACCTGTACTGTTTAAAGAAACTGTGATGGGAGAGAAAAATAAGAAAAGAGGAGGAGAGAGCAATGGAGAGCGGGGAGACTAGCACCAGGGAGGGTGTAACATGTAGCACAGGGAAGAGTAAGTGATCATCTCTAAACTCCACTGCCTTTGTACGTACAGCTGATGCCATCCACTACCTCAAAAAAAAAAAAAAAAGTCACTATTTGGACTCCAGCGGCAGCCTGGACATAGATAAAAACTTCCATTGTGCCCAGCAGGCACTGCACAAATGCTGAATGAAGTGCAGCCTAAGGATGTCCTCTGCAGGAGCCAAAGACTCCTCTGCAGAAAGGAGAAGCATGTCTATGCTGGCTTAAATCCATCTAATTTGGTCAATAATGTAACAGGGCCTCTGCAATACAAACTGGACTGTTGGTTAGCCATCCAATGCAGCTTCCAGGCTGCAATTTGCACAGAAGTTCTGGTGCTGTCCAGGGCAGCTAACACAAAGCTACTGAGCTCTTGGTCCTACTTCCCAGCTACTGCTCAGATAACACTTCAGCATGGAAGGGAAGGAAGAGCAGCAAAAGGGATTCAGCAGCCTAGCAAGGGCAGCATTCAAATAAGCTGTCAAAAAGTTTGATATGAACTGTAAGGAATAAAACATGTTGTCAGCAGAGGATCAGAGTCCTAAAGCATTGTCAAATCTTAACAAGTGTGCATCAGAATTGTTTTGTTAGTATACTTGTTTACTTATATATTTAATATACTTGATGAATATTCATCAAACCTGTAATAGTGAAATTTCCAGAGCTGGTGTCTGTGCTGGCAAACTGTGTTAGCAGAATTTGCACCAGTTTAATTACATGAATTAAGAACAGCTGAAGTACATAAGGGCTTTTGCTGGAGCAGCAGTTTTGCAGAGCAACTGTATCTGTAACCAATAGAGCACTGCTGCAATATTTTCTGCTGCAAGATCACCCAGCTCTAATTCCTTTAAAGTGTGTACTTTATTCCATTTTCATGGTAGGTTCAACATTATCACAAGGTAAGTCATGTCTATCCAGCTCTGTGATTGCCTGACTATTGTTTGATAGGGTAGGAGGAAGGAATGTAAGAAAAAGAGGAAAGAGAAGGGATAGTTTTACTTCAATCTTCAAAGAACAAATCAGTAAACTTCATTTTTCTAAAGCACTTCAGATTGCTAACTGAAGGATTTAATTTGCATGTAGAATAGTATGAATTGTATTTTGAATGCAAATGTGGAAAGCCTATGAAACTTGTGTAAATGTGTTCATATCATGTAAAGTGAAAGGTGTGGTGTGAAAAATACATGGCTTTGGCTCTCAGCACATTCATCCATATTTAATCCCAAAGATCAGGGAATAAGCTTTTACCCTCTCTTTTTATATGCCTAAACAGAGTGCCCAGCCTTCTGTCATGTCAGGGTCTCTTTTGCTTGATATCAATATCTCATCTCAAACTTTTCATTGAAACAGTCTTCACAAGAAAAGCCAATCCCACAGCTCAACAGTGTAAATGCATCAGCTGATTGTCATGGGCATTTATTTCACCCAATGACTCAACTTCCTTCCTGCAGCCTTTGACGAGACAAAGGTGAATTATCTTTTTGAAATCCAGTGAGAAAGCATTATGAATGTATGTTAATATTTGAAGAAGTCATCTCATGTCCTCTCTGGGCACAACATCCAGCAGTTTCAGAAATGTGCCAAACAACAAATGGAAGTTTAAAATTTCTTTGGTTTTTAAAGTAAAACTCTGTCACAGAAATGTTCTATGGTCAGGACTGAATAAAGGCAATTGGAGACAATAAGAATTTAAATGGCTGCATTAAAAAGCAAATAAAAATCTCTTCAGTTCCTAGAAACAGTTAATGCTCTTTTGGTGGCAAGACAAGTGACTGAAACATTAGCAGTACTAATCCAGTTCAAGAAAGGCACTTTTAGCAATCTACAGCTTTTTTTCCTATTTTTCTTTTTTTTTTTTTTTTCCCAGCTCATGTCATGTAATGTATTCTTGTGTATCTCCCCAACTTCTAGGTCAATCCAATGAAACCTCTGTACTAATGAGTCATCTGTTTAACGACAGAAGATTAGCATTCCTATGGAGCATTGTAAATCACTGCATCTACTGAGACCAGGTGTTTCACCCTCACATAAACAGAACTTTCCCTGTATGTACACCTCTTTCTCAGATTTCCCTGAGATGTAAACTTGACTTTGCAAGTAACCTGGTAAAGGTTTATTGATTTCTCTGGGTACATTTTGCTGTTTTATGTTATCTCATATTGCTTTCACTAATTCAGGCTTTTTAAAATTAATTCACCACCATTCAGGGAGAAGTTCCAGAGTAGGAACACCATCACTAGTTCCTGCTTGATGTTATGTTATGGTAGAGAGTAACTGCTTGGTTTGCTGTTACTTGTCCTTTTGGAGATGTTGGTGCATGGATTCTTCAGCCATACTTGTGAAAAGCATCCTTCCCCATCATTCATAGGAAGATACATGGTTCATGTTATGACTTGATGGTACATCCTGGCCAACTGATACCTAAAATTTCTCTTCCAGTTTATAAGACTGAGACTCTTTCTTTTTCTGTTGCCAAGGGTTTCTCTCATCTGTGATGGCAGAGGGTGATAGACCTCTGCTACAACATACGGGTACATCATTGTTTCACTTCTGGGCAAGATTTAGCAAAAGTGCTTCTTTGCAGAGGATGTCTTGCCCTCCCATCCACAGTCCTTCTCCATTAGATCATCTTCATCAAAACAACCAAAGAAAATTCAGTTACATAATTTCTTGTTGAACACAACAGCTCCTTAGTTAGGGGTAACTAAGTCTAAGTGTTAGTAAGAGACTCAAGGTTTAAACATATGCAATCCCTTTAAATATCTCAAGAAATGTAAGTAAGTGAGCAATGATTTCATTAGCCAAGTCTTTATGCTCCTTTCCTACTTTCTATCAGCATATAATGCATTTCAGGGCTACTTAAATGTGGTGTACCTTCAAGATTTTTTTTTTGCTACAGTACCTCACAACTTGATTTTCCTTCTATTAGTAAGTACTAAAGAAATTCCTAGGAAAGCTTACATTCCATGATGTCTAAAAACACAATTCTATAAAAAAGACAAAAAAGGTGTGAATTACTAGAGACATCTATTAATTTGTTTTTCCTGAATTCAAGTACTTCCTGTCTTCTGAGAAGCAAGATACTTTTGTGATCTTTACATCTGCCTACTGCATCACCAGCACACTGACACCGGAATTCTGAAGTTGAATGCATAATAGAGGGATTTTTGGTCAGACTGCATTTGCTGATGCCTGTATGCTTAATTGCTCTAGTTCATCAGTCTCTCTGAAATAGTTGTTAGTGCAACACATGCTTTGTAATGAGGGAAGGAAGCATTATTTACTATAAATAGTCTGGCATCCATCTTCCCAAAGGAAATAAAATTATATCTCCTCCTTCTCCTTCTCCTTCTCCTTCTCCTTCTCCTTCTCCTTCTCCTTCTCCTTCTCCTTCTCCTTCTTTCTCCTTCAACAGTACTTTAGGGTATACAGAATTGAAACAAATAACTTGAGGCAGACAAAGTATTTTTGAAGTGATGATCTGTGGTGTCTCAGGTTAGACACACAAAATCTATTGTCTTCACTGTAGACCCTTTAGCTCAGTGTACAAGTGTTTATTTCCAACAAATATGTTTTTCTTCTTCCATTAAATAAATGCTTACATTGTGAAATGAAGACAGGCAATTTTAACTGTAAATTAGTCAATTTGCAGGAATACTTTGTGTTCTTTACATTTTTACATTGATGGCAAAAATTATTATTATGGAGAGAATCCAATTATTTAAGAGCTTAAATTCTGCTTCCTTGACCTATTTTTAGTAAAATAAGACTCACTTCTGTCTGCAGTTTTGCATATAACAATTGTCACAAGCACAATACCTAATAAATAATTAAATATTATGTGTCCTGTAGCTACAACATTAAAAACAGTGCAACTGTTACTTTCCACTCCTATTCTTTATCCCCCACAGTGCTCTTGCTGTACCAAAACATTTTGTTGATGGAGGGAACGAGAGTCAGATCGTCTAGACAAGCTTACAAGTTTCAGCCCCAAGAGGGTCACACATTGCAGGAGCAACTATTGTGTGCCAGGCTGAAGAGCTGCTGCCTAGTGGGCCATAACAGATCCTGAAGGAGGAAGGTGTGCTTTAAAAGAGCAATCATATGTATGATGCTTCCTCTCAGTTTCCAGTCATTTGAGGCTCAGAGATTTCTGGAGCTGGACATAACCCTCCTTGGACTTTGCTGCCCCAGGGTGGTACACTCGCCCTTTGAACCTCTAAGTAGTCCTTTAGCATCCACAGCATCCTTCAGCCAAACGCGACTCCTCAAATCATTCATGCTTCACATGAATGCTTTATCATGCTTCCCCCAGCTCATCTCGTTCCAAGCTAACAAATCTGTCTACAACCATCTCTTGCAGGAAAGGATGACTCCATCCCTGTGGTCATCTTTCTCTGCCTTCTCTTAATATTCTCCAATTAGTAGTAATATTTCTCTAATTCATTATCACAGATTATCTACACATATATATATATATATTTATATTTAAGTGCCACGGGATCTTTGTCTTTCAATTAGAGCAGCTTCTTCGAAGTGCTGAATTTTCCTATCATACTGTAGCTAGAGTATGTAAGTAAATTAATTCAGGCTCTGAAGCAGCAAAGCTTTCCTTTTGCTTTATGCTTACTTAACAAGAGGTAAGTAATCCCATTAGAGACAGGTGCATGTCAGCCCCGGAGGATGTGTTTGGTGAAGGGCAGCATTCATCCTTCAGCCTGGCTGTGTGATGCCTGGAAGTAGTAAACCCTGTGCCCCTGCTCCTCTGCCTTCTCTGTGTCTCTTTCCTATGCTCTATATGAAATTAGACTGCTATATTCACATTGAGAATCCCATGACAGTACAATGTTCCTCATTATGAGATTTAAGAATAATTTGAAAAACTACATGAAATCCTGAAGGAGAGCAGTAATTGTCCTGAGGCCTGGTGACACTCTTTTCTGTGCTCAAGAAAAGCACCTTCTGGGCTGTATGAAGAAAAATATTACTTCTGTAATATCTCCCACATGGCTCAGTCTCACTGTAAAGTGCCAGTATTGTCATAAAGGGACAGTTGCTGAGAAAGACATTCTTTAGGGCCATCTTGTTTTACTTGCAGCAAACAAGGGTTACTGGCTGAATTGCTTTAGACTAAACAGTCTAAACAGCCTTCCCTTCAGCAAAGGCAAACTCAGCTTCATTTTTCAGCTTTTACTCTCAAATGAATGTAAGATCAATAGACAACCACCAGGCTCATGTACTATCTTAAGGTGCTACTTTTAAACATTTGTAGGTATGTAAAAAACCTAGAAGTTTTGCAATCTCTGCAAGCTGCATTTTATTCCTTGAGATAATAATGCTCATGGGATTGCGTTTGATCCTGGAAAACAACAATTCTTAATTTTCTTGTCATCACTTCTTCATCACCTAATGTAGGATACTGTTGGCACTAACTTGCTGGCCTAAATATGGGCAAAGAAAGGATTTGTGAAGTGTATGGAGTATTGAACTGTTGTATAAAGATGTATAAATGGAAGACCATCTTACAGGGATGAAGGAACCACTGAACAGAGAGCTCTTCTAAAGAAAAATTAAGGTGCAAGTCCATCTTAGTGATGTTTCATCATAGGATCTGCACAGAACAGGAAACAGCATCTCCAAAGCATCTGCCATGGCTGTCTGCAAGCAGTGCTTGGAGTGATACTGCATTGTAAATCAATGGAGATTATAGGAAGCAACATGTATCAGACTTCTTTTCTGAACAGTGGTTGTTCAGTCAGAGCCTTGGATTCTGCTGCTCTGAGACATGATTCATAATGGGACAAATGACCAAACAAATGAAAGCTTAGATTTTAAAATAGTTCTTGATAGATTCTTATTCCAGAGGAAAAGCCTCACCTTTCAACAGAGCTATTTTTGGAAGCAGGAATAGCTGTGTTGTGATGTCATGCATGGCAAGAGTAAGGCTTTGGCAAAATTAGTTATTTTCAATTTTAGCTTTTCTTTGTACCCTCTGAAAATGCCCTTCTTTAGTGAAGACATTAAAAACAATTTTATACATGGGTGATCCTAGTTTGCAAACAGGAGCAGCACTCAGAGCTGCTGATCAGGCATAAAAAGCTTTAATGATGTATAACTATCAGTCTGTGAAAAATCAACTAACATTACTGCACTATGTTGCATTATATCGCTATACTGAAATGTTCCATTAGCCACTGAGTCCAGATGCTGTTTTGATCTGCTGACGGTATTTGATCTCTCTTATTAGTACCAGCCTTGGTGTGCCCTAGAAATTATTTTATCTTTGCTTTATGTCTAGCACAGAGAAGGATGATGTAATTTTTGAAGGAGTTCTACGGTATTTTCAGCTCAGATTATGTAATTTTTATGGCATCTTTCTGGTGCAAATGATCCAAATTTGTATTTACTGAGTCTGGGTTTTTTAGCTGAGTTTTGTGCCCTCATTGCAAATATCACAGACTGACAGAAGTGTGTGAAAGCTTACAGAAAAATCACGAAATTAAAATAGCACCAAAACAATGTCAGCACACAGGATCAGTCCACAGAAGTGCCATGAATCCTCAAGGATCCTCATATGTTTATTCTTGGTTGTAAAGGTTGACCACTTCTTGTTCCATTTGAATAGCACTGTACTATTCATAATGTTTTAAAATATTTCAGAAATTACAAACACTTTGTTAAAAGGGAATTCTTCATATACAACAGGAACACAAAAGCTTTTGTCAGCTAGGAATCCAGTTTATTTCTGTTTTCATTACTATGGCTCAGCAAGAATACCTAAAATAATTATTTGAAATCCAGAAAGTTAATTTCAACTGGGCAAGCTGAAGAACACCATGTATTCACATAAATGTGTTCAATTGTTTCACAATTTTTATCAAATTTTCAAGGAAACTCTGCAGCCATGTCATAAGAGAAATTTCTGGCAAGAATAAGTAAATGGGAGGCCAAACTGCTGGAAGTCATGTGGGAACCTGTGCTACCCCATGTATTAATAAAAATCCTGGGAAAGGAGATGAGCTGTAGGATGATTACATTAAGGGCAACAGCTAGAAAAGCCAAGTGTGAAGATCTGCAGAAATATCTGAGTGACTGAGTGAGAAACTGACATGGAATTCAGTGTAGGGAAATTTTACATGAAGTGTTCCATAAGGGAAATTATCTGAGCTTTCCACATAAAATAAAAGACAATGAGTGGATCATGACTTCTTCACATAGAGGTTTTAGGGCTCTGAATGATACTGCTAAGAAAATGTTTTCTCAGTGTGAAATAGTGGTCAAAAAAAAAGGCAAGGCAAAAGGAACAGAGAACAAACCAGAGACTGTCATGGTGCCCCTGAATAACTGTGTTTTCTTTATCCTTTGAACCTGTGTGTAGTATCAGTACTGAAATTTCAGAGCACGTATAAAGGAGTTGGAGCAGGATAACTCAAGGATGTTAAAAGATCAGGCATATTTTCTGTACTGGGAACTGCTTAATAGGTGACAATGCCTCAACCTGCAGAAGAAAAATTTAGGGGTTATTGTAGAGATCTACATATGAAATTGTGAGCACCTGAGAAAGATTGATCAATTTCACTGTTGTCCAGTTCTGTAACAAAGAGGCTTCAAATTCGAAGAGTGGGAACAAGGTAGAAAACAATGTGAAATGGTAGTTCAGGCAACCAGTCTGTGAAACTGCTTGCCAAAGAATGCTGCCATGGTACAGTTTTACATGGCCAACAGGGTTAACTAAACAGATAGACACACATGCAAATGCAGGAGTCACCCTGAAGTGGAAATACCTGGGGGCTGACAGAGTGTTAAAGAGAAATGTCATATATTCTTGGCCTATGCGTGTTGTTTCCCAGGTATCCACTTTAAAATGATTGCTGGAAGCAGGATAAGGAACAAGCTAGACCTCTAGTATGGCACAGTGTGGACAGCCTTAAGGATGTCGTTCTCTAAATAATGCCTCTAAATATCCCAGCTGTGGCAAAGAGCAAGGAGGTACTTTTCTGTGTGTTCCTGACTTCAGAAATAGTATTGAAGTACAGAGGGAGAACTGTCTCACTAGGTGTAACATCTTGTAATCATCTTGGTGATGACAACAAAAAAGGTGGGGGTTTTTCTTATTTGAGATTTTTTTTTAAAAAGTTGTAACCTACCATAATTTCTCTCTTCACTTCTTGTAAAGACTTCCTTCCTTGAGAACTTTCCAAGTTTTTTCCAGCACAAGGCAGGAAAATACATTGAAAAATCACAGGGTGTGCATTGCCTCTAACTTAACCACATCATCATCTTGGCTATTAATCTGTATGTTTATACTGTATAACTGTACTTCAGTTCCTGCAAGGAATATTTGGGTTTTTGCTGGGGGGAGGGAGGAAGCTCTGAAGGAGAAGAGAATTGCTACAAAGAATTGTGTTGAAACAAGAGTTGCCACAAAGAGTTGTGTTAGTGAAATAATGTCTTAAGCAGTGTCTTCTACACTGATAAAATGTAGGGTTTGGAGAATTGAGAGATATCTAACAGAAGCTTTTCCCTCTGCAGCAGTGCTGTGGAACACCACCACCATTATATTTGCTTTCATAAACATAACGTCAGTGTAAGCCCCAGCTGCTGCTGCCACAGGCTGTCCTGTCTTTCCACACAGGTTCACAGAATGGTTTGGGTTGGAATGGACCTTAAAGATCATCTCATCAACCCCTCTGCCATGAGCAGCAGCACCTCCTACTAGTGCAAGCTGCTCAAAGCCCCACCCAGACTGGCCTTGAACATTTCCAGGGATAGGGCATCCACAGCCTCTCTGGGCACCTACTGAACACAAAGTTTTCCCTCCCAGTATCTTTCATCAGCTGTATAAGTGGGCATTTATGCAGTCTAAGGAGTTGATGCACCAGTGAGTTAACCCTGCAAAGTCAAATTACTGTTTTCCAGTTGCATCAGTCACAGCACGTGCAAGGACAGGGGCAATGCCAGGGAGATGGGCTGTCTGTTCAGACATGCGTTTGTGCCTTGCTCACCCCAGTGAATGCTGACTGAGGTGAGAGAACTGTTTCCTGTATAGAAACTATTATTAATCAGTGTTCAGTAAAGGTAAAATGATAAAGCAAAGACTGTGAAGGCTTAGTAACTTCAGTAGTTCAGTCTGACCTTTGTCTGGCAAAAGGCATTTCAAGCATCTCTGTTGTCCTTTGGGAGCACCTTCCCTATTCTCAAAGTCTTTTTTTACACAAAGTCTGGCAAAGTTGTCTTTCCTTTAAGCCTTCTTCTGGAAATCTATTCTGTAACAGTGGAGGAACTTGTGAAAGTAATCCTTATAGGACTATTGTTTTTATAGTGACTGTGTTTCTTTCTCTTCCTATGCATACATTTACACAATATAAGACACCGCAAAATCAGCCTTTAGCACTTCTTGGTGTCTTAACCAAGAAATAGATACCTCACCTGCTCTGACCTCCAAAATCCAAGGTATTCTTTTGACTATATATTGTAACCACATGTTGTATTAAACAGCATGTCAAAACTGATCTCTTTGCAATTCTCATTTGTGCTAGCATCTGGAATAATTTAAATTATAAATGAAAACCTGACCTCTGTAGTTAGCCAAATCAAAAGGCCTAAAAAGCTTCATGTTTAAAGAGCCATTTGATTCCTAAACAGATCAGGAAGTNACCCAGACCTATAGAAAGAAAAAAAGTAATGTATACATTCTGCTAACATTGAGCAATGAGCTTACCTGGTAACCATTTCAATGACATGCTGTAGCTCATACAAAGTTTCCTGCCAAGGATGTACTTCCAAATTAAGCATATGCTTGATGTCTTTGACAAGAAGAGATGGGATTATTCATGGTGCTTAATGTTCAGGGATGGATTTCATCAGGGTCATACTGAGGGAAACCTGCTCCCTGAATGCAAATTCCTCGTTGGACAAGCCTCTTCTACCAGGACTGCAGATACTGAACTCCTGTTGGTGCTGCCAGCTCAGGATCCCCAGCCCTGTACCAGGTGGATGAGAGTTCAAACAGGGCCAGGAAAGAACTGCATGCAGTTTGAAAGCTTTCCAGTGGCTTTTCTCATTTACATGAGTAAGAATTGTTAAATATTTGCAGTCAGCACTGCGTGGGGCAATTCTGCTGAAAAATGCAATATCCTTTCCCTTGATTTAGGCAGGAGATTAATTAAAAACACATATGCATTTAGTCTCCTGCCAGAAATCAAGTTGATCTAACTAGGTTGGCAATAAATTTTAACCAATTCCCAAGGCATCAGTCTGAATTACCACAGCATTTTGAGAGGGATGAGGTTAGTTCTTTCTTTGAACAGGAAAGCAAAGTTTACCAGATTATGTGGGTGCAGGAGGATAATGTAGCAGGAAATGCAGGCTTCTGTACTGGAATGGGAACTGTAAATGTCAGCTCAGTATACCAAGAAGGCAGTCAGCCTTAGGAAACTCAAGTTACATTATGATGCTGAGTGAACATTGGCTGTCTAGTGTAAATCCCAGATATTTATTCTATGATTGTTTTCTTTAAACATGTAGCGAGGCACGTCCTTGTCATTCCAGCAAGGAAAAGGATTTGGTCCATTCTCAAATCCTCTGAGTGACAGGAAAGGTCAAAATTGCTGCATAATCACTTCTTTCAAAATTAATAACTTCATAGCTCACTATCAAATCAGTAATTTTTCTTTTTCTTACGAGTGGAAAACACTGAGTGGCTATAAAGAAGTTCTATTACTGAGCTATTCTATGTTGAAAGATACTTGAGTGTTCTGAAAGTAAACCACAAATTGGTGTTCTCTGATGTAAGTATAAAATCATATATCCATGTCTTTCTACGTACTGGATACAGAAAAAGTGATTTCAATGTTATAGAAGAGGCCTGTAAAGAACAAGTTAATGACCTCTGTATAATTTAATATTTCTTATTGTATTTCATGAAAAAAAAATCACATGGAGACATTATCTAAATATCTAGTTGATATAGTATTTTTAAATTACACATTTCATTTGTTTTAGAAGACAGCTTATGGAAAATTGCTAACATGGAGAAGGAAGCTTGGGTTTCTAGTAAAGAATAAGGAAACATGAATTCTGTTCCTGGCTCTGCTATAATTTTCCAAATGACCCTAAGCTATATTCTTAACAATCATGCACTTTCAATTGAACACACTAGAATGTCTTTTCCCCTCATACTGTCTTTGCTTGTCTCACTCAGTAGCAAGGTGCTTGAAGCATGCCAGTTCTCACCACACACTATGCAGGTCCTACGACAATGGATATCAGATTTTAATGATTACCAGATTCATTTGATGAATAACATCCAAAGTAAAGATGGAAGCATCACACAGGGAAAGAAACCAGTGAGCAATGCAGGAAAAGGTTATAAAGGCAACTAAAAATTTCAATCTTTTGGGCTTTGTGGGTGGAGCGGAAGGTAAACTGAGATGTGATGTGAAGGCTGAGGGTGGAATAAGGCTGTTGAAATGCATGCAAGACATAAAACACTAGATTCACAATACAAGAAGTGTCCATCTTATTTTTTCCCTTTTCTACTTTTATTTATTGCATTGGAAGACACCCCTGGGAATGCACTCTCCTCCTACTATTACCAAACATAAGGAAGTTTAAAAAAAAATGTGCACAGCTTCTCATAAATTTGAAGGTTGGTAGGCTTATGAAGTTGCAAGAGCAACCTATGCAAGTGTAATCTCCCAGTTTCCAGATTTTGTAGGTTTAGACACAAAATCACTAACATTTTCATAGGGAATAATGCTAACCTGTAAAATTTGTCTGGAAATCACTCAGAGGTAATGTTCATTTCATTGCTTTATAATCAAATTCCATCCTAAGAGCAAATTTAGTGCAAATTTTCTCTAATCACCACCCATTCCTTCCCCCTTGCCTCTGCACATGAGTACTGCAATGAAAAATCAGAGAGGAAAAAATTCTTCTGACATAGCTTATACTTAAAGGCTACAGCCAAGTCTAGAAAGCTTTGGTCACAAAATGGAAAATGTTTCTATAAGTTAAATAATTTCAAGACTCTGCTTCTGTCAGTTTCATCTGCTTTTCTATTCTGGAGTGTTTCATCTAAGTTACCATGTGAGTATTGCAGTGGTGAGTTCATATCACCCACCAGCGCCCTTCTCACCTGCTGCATTTCCTCTTATAACGCCTCACAGCCCAAGGGCTTCCTCATTCCCAAAGCCTTAGCAGTAAAAAGCATCTTACTGATACTATTTGCATATAAATGCAATACTTTATCTAGGGTGACACTATGTGTACATATAGTCTGATGGTAACTACTATTATTACCACTACTAATGAGAACAAATTAGATATTAAAAATGGCTTGAAAAATTCTTCAGCCTTTACCATATATGGTTTCTCAGTGTGTCTAAGCCTCAAACTCTTCCTTCTGGCTTAGAACACATCTAAATGCCACCTCCTTATAAATCAGACACGCAAAAATAAACAGGGCACAGCTTTCACTTGCTGCAGGAGGGATGTGAAAAGGAAGGGGCGAAAGGCGAAGAATTGCAACAAAGCACAAATCTTTCCGCTCTCTGCTATGAAGTGCCAGAGAACTGTCTTCATTTTCCCCTCTCCTTCCTTTGTCTCAAATCACTCTTGTCTCCCCTGCCTCACAGATACTGGCTTCTGGATAAGAAGAGATTTTCCTCCTCTGGAGGAAAATTCATTGACTTAATTTAATATTTGCTTCATTCTCAAGATATTACCATGATACCATTTTCATGAAAAAATAACACACCAGCAATTTTTTTTACCTGGACATTATAGGTTAGCTATTTCTGGATAGGTAATGATTTCAAGAAAAAAAAAAAAAAAAAAGCAATAGGGATGCTGCTGTAATTTAAATTACTTTTTTACAGAAAATTTTCATTGAGAGGTCAGAAATACCCACTGTTTTCCACCAATGCTTATGGTGACTTTGCTTGCCTAAGTGCTAAAGCTGATGATAGCATGTTGCTGTGGCCAAACCATGGGCTGTGAGGCAATAAAAGAACTGTAAACCTTCTTTTACGTATATGAACTAAAAATCTGTCACATATAACAGTGTCACCTCAGCTCTGAAAAGCCTGGAATATTCTCTTATACCACACTGATTGCCTGCCTTTATAAAGCAGTGGTTATTGCTGTGTTGAATCTAAATGAAAACTTTTTTGTTGCTTAATTAAGCCAGAATAAATATACTAATGTACTAAATGAAATGCAAATATCCATCCTATGTTCTCCTCGTCCCAGCCTTTGATTCTGCACCGAAGCTGGGGATATTTTATGAAGGTTAAACAAAACATTTGGAGAAAAGTCTGCTTTCTATAAACCTTGTCTCTGTCTAACCTTTCCCTCTCAGTAACATGAAGAAAAAATACACTGTACTGAATGTCTGGCGGCAGCTCCTAGCCACCATGAGACAATTACTCTGCTGCTAAATCACGTTTGCTGGAAGTTTGCAACAGTGAGATATTCTTGAACATTTTGCCTCTGTTTCCACACAGCAATGTTTGGTGTGAGATTTTTTGCTTAAATTTTCATCTGTGCAAACCTTTCCTCATTATTTACAATGGCTACCCATTTTTACAATGATGCTTTTAAAAGATGTTGGTGAACAACCTTTCTGTACTTGCTGTTGTTTCTCAATGGAAGGTTTCTGAAACTGTTCCAAAGCCCTCTTTGGTTTGCCTGCCAGTGAAAGCCTCAACCTGTCCTTCTTCTCTACTCCACTTTGTTTTGCTAAATTTAGTTCTGTTTCTTGATTAGGTGCAAGTGACTGAACAAGTTTTTCCTGGACAATGTGTACTCACAAACATGCGCTTGTTGCAAGTTGAAACAAGGTACTGGATGTTTACTATCCCCTTTGTGGCCAAAAAATTAATAAATCAATGAAATAGGTGAGAACAATTCCAAAGGCAATATATACTGTGATATTCTTCTCTGAGGGCTGATATGGTAATGAATAAATATATATATTTAAAAAAGATATATGAACACTGTGACTGGAGGATAGTTTTAAAACAGAAAGATAAGCACTGTTCAAGGAAATCATCACTCCAATTCCGTTATGGACCCAGAAAAGCACTCAAGTTGATGCTCAACCTTAAGCCTGATGCTAAAACAGGGCACTGATAATGGGTTTATTTTGGTTTTAAGGAGAACAGTTGTGTTTATTTCTTTTTCATCTTAACATTGGGGAAAAGTGCCTTGAGCACTGGGATAGATGTTTTTGTTAACCCCCTAAATAAATCTAAACAATAAACCAAATAATAAAATATTAATTTGGCCAAAACCTTTTTCTCCTTTAGCTTAGTAATCTGATGAGCCATTCTTTCCTGCTTCCCCTTGTCCCATGTGTGCTGTGACAAAACCTATGTTTGTTAACTACTCAGTAAAAGCAAAATGCTTTTATGAAGTCCTTGTTCAAATTTGTAATGCTTTACATATTAATTTCCTAGCCTTTCAGTGTTTGATAACAGCTGGCATTGTGTTGCATCCCAGCACAAAAAGGATGGCTCTGGCTGTATCTGCACCCAGAAGCACTGCCTAAAAAGGGAAACAAGGATCCACCCTACTTTAGCCCACTCAAGAAAGGAAGATTGCACATGAAGACTGCTGATAGTTCCTGAAACCAAGGGGTTGCTTATGCTTATCTATTATCTACTCTGCTGTATGCTGTCTCCCAGTGGAAGTCAGTGGTCCTGCTCAGTTTCCAGGCCCTATTACACCATAAGACTTGTTATGGTCCAAAGATCTTCTAAGGGCTGCCCATTGCCCCCTCGTCTCCCTTGCACTCTAGGAAATGTTCCTCTATGGCCAGAAATTATGCTGTGATACTGAGAGGTCTGGGCCAGATCCCATTTACTGTTGGACTGGATGATTTGAAGGGTCTTTTACTGCCTAAATAAATCTGTGGTTCTGTGGTCAGTACTGCCAACATCCTCAACCATTCTTGACTATCACTTTGTCCTGAGATAGACATTTCTCATCTATTTGTAAATTAGAAGCACTCAGATCAGTGATTAAAGATGTATGTTGCATATGTGTTTATATTTTGATCAAACATTTCTTTTGTGACTAGCAGATAACTTTCAGGTTTCCTACATATGCATGTTTCAGAGAAACTTAAGTAAATAAAAATAGCTAAACCAGTGTAACAACAGGAGGAATTGGATTATGAGTTTGTTTTCTGCTGGGAAAGGAAATAAAAGCCCTCTAGAGTTAAATTTTCTAAGACAAAAGAACAGTCTCTAAGTGTGATTGAGACAAGTAGATAACTAGATTACATAAATGCTGGGAAAAATGCAGAGTGCCAGTGCTTAAAGGGCTTATGGGAAAAATATTTTCAGTGCACATATTCACCATCAATAGATATTATGCACAGATATAGTTGCTTGGTAGTGCTAAAAACAGCCAGTTTATTCCAGCTAAAGAACTTGTCCCAAAGTGCCATTCATTCATTTTAAGAGAGGTTTACTTGTATTCATCAGGATTAAGAAGACCTGGGCCAGGGTGAGAAACAAGCCAGATCCCACACCCAGTGACAGATGTTCCAGCAACATCCTCACCTCTCTGCCTATGGAAGCCTATGGAAGAAGACAGTGTAGCTCCCAGTCTTAATTTTAGCCATTTAACCATTTTGGCTTTTAGGGGAACTACTTCAAGTGTCTTCATATGAGCCCCAGACATACATCATTACCATGGTTTGGTGGCCAACAAGGCCAGTAAAGGTACAGGGACTTCAGTCAGGAAGCCCTTGGAGTAAGGCTGTTGTCATATTCCTCCTGACATTAACGGTGACTTCAGTAATCTGAGCAAAATCAAGCAGTGGCAGATCAAAGCCCTGCTGTCTCCACTCTCTGAGCTCACCATTCAAATGCAGAGCTACTCTCAAATAAAAGCCAGATGTTGAACTGGCTCCATTTCCTGATTAGCTGAGATGTCACTTTGAGAGCTGACTGCTCCTGGTCCTTAAATGGAACCAACCTTTCCACTGAGACATCAAGGCAAACAAAATAAAAGGCACAAAGCCGTGCTGGTGGTGATGAGGACAGATTATCTCTTAGAAAGTAGTCCTCTCACAGAAAAAGGGTAAAATTACTGCAGGGAAAGTAGCTGTTTGTTCCTATGCTGTATTACATCATCCTCTTTTAAACCAAGCAATCTGCAGAGCAGACACAAGCAATGTTTTCAAGGCTAATAACACTAAACACTGACAGGGTAAAATACACTGCTCCTGCTTGGAGGCAAATGAGGCAAAGACAGCCTTGATCCTAATCCTGGCAAAGCTGAATTGCCTGTATATTCTTCTGAGAATTAAAATCTTGAAAAAATTTGATAGAACTTGGGAAAAAAATCAAACCGTCAATAAAAAATAATAAGGGTTTAAAAAACCCTTTCTTTTGAATGTATGTCTTTGAAAATCCAGTTTTGTTTAAA
>VWYP01009398.1:143806-210363 GCA_013400435.1 Pycnonotus jocosus | reverse complement strand
TTTTTTTTTTTTCTTAACAGTTAATGTTGTGTAGCCTGGAAATGCCTTGACTGCCTTTTTTCCCAAACTGCCCTGCAATTAGAGGCGATGTGTTTTCAAATGTAGGGTGCTGCTATCAAAAGATTAGTTTTAAAACTTCAAAATACATGAGAAATGGAGAGAGGGTTGGAAGGTGACCTTTTCCTGCATTTTAGAAGCCCCAACACAATCCACTAATTTTTCCTTTGTTCCTGCAGTCCTGTGTGGTAGAATGGGAGTCTGCCTGCTGTCTGGATGGTGGTTTGGTGTAAGATGATCCTGGCCCTGATATTATTTATTTGTCTGTGTATCTAGTTCTAACACAAGGGTTGAAGGAAGAAGTGGATCAGCCACAATCTCTGTTTTTAGCAAGAAATCTCACTGCACAGCTGCCCAGGAGCTTCTGTTGAGCATGAATGTGCTGGGGCTGGCGGGGAAGGAGGAGCTGAGCCAGTGCTTTTGTGCCTGTGCCCGTGTTAGGGGCAGCAGGGGTCACCCAGGGCTCCCCAAAAAGGGTGATACCAAATGACCTTTGGTGTCCAGGCAGCTTGGTACTGACAGCTCTGACAGCAAGTGCTGGCTACTGCTAATTGCTTTGTTTGATCAAGCTGCTGAATCTCATGTGCTCAGGGCCCAGAGGGAAGTCAGGTATAATGTGTTTGCTTGGAAGAGCAAGTGGATTCAGAGAGACATTTCCTGCAGCCTGCCCCTCCTGCCCACTTTCCCTACATACAGCTGGTCCTTTGATGTTTTAAATTAGGCTGTCGCCACTCATTTCCTAATCCAGCTGAAGTGAGCTTGTAAATAGTCTTTAAATATATCTAAATTTAGAAATTGCTTTAGAAAACCCCTGAGCATTGTTTCTGTTCTGTGACATACAGAGGCACTATTGCAAATGTGTGCACACTCAACTCAGCAGAAATGAGGGAGAGGATTATTGTGAGCATGGAGACCTCTTGTCTCAGCCCCTCAGCTGCTTTGAGAGATGTAAATCCACTGCAGAAAGTCCAGCTGCCCCAGCCCTGGCAAACGTGTGCCCACTTCCAGATGACCTGCTCTCCTTCTTCTGCCCATCTGAGAACTGTGGGAGTTGGGCACTCCTTGGGCACTGCAACCTCAGAGAGCCATTTTAGCTGAGCTGTTGCTCAGTATGTTCATGGTGGTTGGTGATGGACTCCATGAGCTGCTGGGAGGGAGCAGAGCAGTTCCAGTATGTTCCCAGGAACCTCTCAGCATTTTCCCTTTGCGGGAGGTCCTGGAAGAAGCTCAGATGTTCTGTCTTTCAGTCACCTCCTGGTTCAAGAGTACTGTTTAATTGCACAGGCCACTCCTGTGACATGTGATTGAAATTCCACATAATTGGGTTTTACCTTCTACAAGAAATCTGTGAACTTGAACCATGTGAGAGATTTAAAATAAGCCCCTCAATCATGACAGAGACACGAAAGAACAATTACCATGCTCGTGTTGGAAAGTGGTTGCCTTCAGAGAGAGCTGTGGCAGGATGTACACCATGTGTGCATACAGAACTTGGCTCGTGGCACAGCAAGAGATAACCCAGCTTTGAATTGTGTCACTGTATGTCCTCACAGGGCTAGTAATAGAGTAAATGTGATAATTCATAATTATCCTTTGATTATCTTTCTGGAAATTAAAAAGTAGTAGCATTTTTATTTTAATTTTGTAACTGGTTGAAAATTTGCAAGCATTATTAATTTCCATGGATGTTTTCTACAGTGACTTACTATTAGTCACTGCAGTGACTATTGCTATATTAAAGGAAGAACAAGCTTTCTTCTGAAATTAGCAATGGTGTCAGTTTTTACTGAATCTAGTGTGCTATTGAGATAGTGAACTAATTAACATTGCTAATGACAAACTAAGATTGGAGATATCTGAAATGAAACTCATTGTAAAAGACAGCAGGCTGAAATTAATATTTGATGTGAATTTTGTTCATGCTTGTTCAGACAAGTCAAAAGTAAAGATTCTACTGTATGTGAGGCTTTATCTGCCCTGTAAGCTTTGCCTCAATATTTTTTGCTAATTACTGATGAAGCAAAGAGATGAGAACTTCATATTTTTTGGCCATCTTTTGATAAACAGAATTGCTCATGATCATGATCAGAGACCAGAAGCTCAACTTGAAGGAAATGGATAAAATAGCAAGACTGTCCATTAATGTCATGATATCACACACTGACCTGAAAATTAAACCTATTTTACACACGTGAAAAGAGCAGATTTTGTTCCTTGCTGCTGGCATGCCTGCTGCATAAATCCTTTTCCAAGTTTGTTCTTAGAGCATCCTCATCATCATAGTGTGCAAGTGACACCTTACAGCTTATTAAGCAGCATTTCTGAAGTCTATTGTTGTTGCAATAGAACACGAAGGAACGAGACTGTACTCTGTCTGGTTCAGCAGGAAGATGATTTGTTATTAAATTTCTGACTCTATTATATAGAATTCTAGAAGAGGCAAAGGATTGGAGGATGGTGTTGCCACCTCTCCAACCTCATTGGTGAAAATCACAGTCACTCATCTAAGTCCTCCTAGAGGAGAACTATGTAAACAAAGATAAAAAACAAGTCTAAAAACATGTTATATACATGCAAGTCCATAAAAAACTACAAGAATGCAAACATCAGAAGGCAAAGAAAATCAAGGCAACATATTGTGAGGACTCTTTTGTTTGTTTGATTTGTTTGGTTTTCTGTTGTTGCATCATCTCTCTAGGGGATGAACTGTGCAGAATTGTGTACTATTTTGGTAGCTTTTTGAGTGTGTGCATTATCAGCAGTATTGAAAAATGCAAGATCAGGGTTGCATTTTTACAGGATGATATATAATCACAGAATCAAGGTTGGAAGAGACCTTAAAGATCAAACTCAGCCATCAACCCTGCACCACCACGATAAACATTATGCCACTAAACCATTTCCCAGTGCCAAATCCAGATTCCTCTTAATCACCTCCAGGGGTGGTGACTCCTCCTTTTTTCTGAGCAAGCTATTCCACCCAAACAGTGAAAAATATTTTTATGATACCTAGTCTGAGTCTCCCTGTCTCAGCTTGAGGCCATTTCCTCTTGTCCTCTCANACCTTAAAGATCAAACTCAGCCATCAACCCTGCACCACCACGATAAACATTATGCCACTAAACCATTTCCCAGTGCCAAATCCAGATTCCTCTTAATCACCTCCAGGGGTGGTGACTCCTCCTTTTTTCTGAGCAAGCTATTCCACCCAAACAGTGAAAAATGATACCTAGTCTGAGTCTCCCTGTCTCAGCTTGAGGCCATTTCCTCTTGTCCTCTCACAGTAAGCATGGCAGAGGAGATCAGCCCCAGCTCCCTGCACCCTGTGTCAGGGATTGGAAGGGGTGAGGTCTGAACCTTCTCTTCCCCACACTGAACAAACCCAGCTCCCTCAGCCACTCCTCATGGGACATTTTCTCAACCCTTCCTGAGCCTTGTTGCCCTTCTCTGGACATTCTCCAGCCTCTCAATGTCCTTTTCCACGAGGGGCCCAGAGCTGGACACAGCATTTGGGGTGTGGCCTCGCCAGTGCCCAGCACAGAGGGGCAGGAATTGCCCTGGCCCAGCTGCCCACACTGGGGCTGACACAGGCCAGGTGCCATTGGGCACTGCCCTGGCCCTGCTGCCCACCCTGCTGCTGACACAGGCCAGGTGCCATTGGGCACTGCCCTGGCCCTGCTGCCCACACTGGGCTGATACAGGCCAGGTGCCATTGGGCACTGCCCTGGCCCTGCTGCCCACACTGGGCTGATACAGGCCAGGTGCCATTGGGCACTGCCCTGGCCCTGCTGCTGATGATACAGGCCAGGTGCCATTGGGCACTGCCCTGGCCCAGCTGCCCACACTGGGGTGATACAGGACAGGTGCCATTGGGCACTGCCCTGGCCCTGCTGCCCACCCTGCTGCTGATACAGGCCAGGTGCCATTGGCCTCTTGGCCCCTTGGGCACACTTTGGCTCACACTGAGGCAGCTGGTGACCTGCAGGATGTGGCACTTGGCCTTGTGGAACATCATGCCATTGTCCTCGGCCCTTTGATCGAGTCTGTCCCAGTCTCACTGCAGAGCCTTCCATCCTCCAATGTCCTAAACAATCTGCCTGCTGTAAGTGCAAGGTGGAAATCCTGCTGGTGTCCTTCCCAGTGTAGAAAATGCTAACATTTCGTGGTCACTCTGCCCAAGATGGTCACTGACCACCACTCACCCTCACTTTGTTCACAAACAGGTCTGGCAGAACACCTTCTCTAGTAGGCAGGCAAAAGAATGGAGAATGCTAGGACTGGAGAGGAATCTGAATGACATTAAAAAGCAGAGATGATGTTTCTAAAATCAAATTGAACCTTCAGGCAGTCTTGGCAAACGAGAGCTGCAAAGAGCTTTGCTGACAACTGACTCCGGGTCTCCCAATTCATCTATTGAAACCTGTATATTTAAAAGAACTATTGAGATATGTGAAGGGCCCACAAATTAATCTGTTAGTGTAAGGCACAGTTGCTATCACATCTCAGTTGGTACAAACATCTTGTGAAGTGCCATGTCCTTCAGGAGTATTGGACTGGACTTCTGCTTTTTCATACTTCAGAATGAACCTGCTGTGTCCACTTGGTCAGTACTGAGTGGCAAAGGTGGGCAAGCATTCTTCTGTCTCTGGTTAGCAGATAATTTGCAAAAATTGTGTAGCTGTAAGTTTAAGCATTCGGACTGTGTGAAGTTTAGGATGTTACATGTGATTTATTAATAGTCTTTTGCCTGTGTAACCTCCAGATTTGTTCTGTAATGGAAGGTTTGATGCTGGATGTAATACATTACACTGGGTCAACTCTCCAGTTTTGGGGTTTTTTTTTTCTTTTTTGTGTATTTGAAGGAAGAGAAGAACATGTCTATTACTAATATGTTGTTTGGGCTGGAAATTGCAGTGGCATTCAGGAGTTGGTTTCCCAGTCCTGCAAGATTTGGGGAGATTCCTGAGATGTTTATGTTGAGGCAGGAGTCATCTGCTTTCCATCAGTAATTCTGTCTTTGTGAGAAGGAAGATGGTGCCATATGACAAGAACCCATTAAGTTGAGGAAGGTCCTGGCCAGTGCTGTTTCTGTTGCTGCTGCAGATCAGACACTTGTGCCTATCAGACCTCTGAGGGGTGTAGAATTTGTTTGGATCAGGTGAACTTGTTGGTTATTTGGGGCTGGTGGGGCAAGGAGGCCTCTTACTCAAAGGAGTTCTTGGGTAGATGATATAACCTCTTTTTGGCAGTTTTCTTTTTTACTTTGTGCTTCATTTTCGTGTTGGCTCTAATACTTAGGATTGAAGATGTGATTTTGTCACCTATGATAGGCCCTTGGAGCTTGATTTGGGTCCCTTGTGCAGTTTAGAATAACAGTTGAAAATTAATCCTATTTCAGTCCCTCAGTCTGCATTAACCTCTGATTTCCACTGTTGGTAATTGGTCTTTCTGCGCTGTCCTTGAGCCAGCTCAGGTGCTGGAAAGCAGCCTGAGCTCCAGGCAAAAGGAGCAGCATTTATCCACTGGTGTTTACCAGTGAGAGGATGTGCAGATTTTTTTGACCTGTCTACAGAGCACTTGTGTGGTCGTTGGTTTGGTCCCTGCATAAAGAACGGAATGTTGAAATGTTCCCAGGAATTGGAGAAGGTATCATGGTAGACTTAGTTGCAAAGTGTGTCTGGGTCTTCCTGAACCTGCTTCTTCAGCTTCCCTTCCCTTAAAAATTCTGACTTCTGCACCTGACTAAATTTGGTCCAGACATTGTTGTCATAAATTGAGTGCTATAATCTTTTATTATCCTTAAGGTAGTAGGTCTGCCTGTCCCAAATGACGAATTACTGCCTTTTCCTCTCAGAATACTTCAAGTATTCAAAAATCTATTGAGGGCAAATTAAATTCTATGCTGGGACACCAACGCCCTTTTAACCTAAGCCCTTACTGCATTTCTGCTTGCTCTGGGTTGTTGAACACAAGTTCAAACTTCAAATATTCAATTTGAAACTGAAAGGAAGATTATGAGGCATTAGTGATTATGTTGGCACTCTGTCACTGAACAGCACTTGGCGTTGTGTGCTATGTGGGTGGCTGTGTATTTGCTAAGAAGCGTAACTGAAGATGAAAGTTTAATTATTTCTTCAAGGCAAATCCTTTCTCCCATGGACTTAAACTTGCATAAGAAAAATGAAAATTCATAAGGAGTTTAAAAATTGGCTAAAATTAAAAACCATTTATTTTTACCCTATTTATTCTTCTGAATAATAAGATTTCCCCATGGGTTTTTGGAACATATGTAGAATAATTACACTGTAGAAGTGGTGCTTTAGCTCAGCTTCTGGAGCTAGGGCAAACATTGTGATTATGCTGCAAGCTTAAATCTGGGCCTTACAGAAAATCTCAGTCAAGGCTCTCCTGCCATCAAGTGCAAAAAACTGTGACCCATGGATTGGTCCCTGTGGGAGCAATTACTCTTTGCTGAGATTTTTTTCCCAGCACTGAATATTATAAATGTAAAAAAAAAGTTTAACCCTAAGTACCTCTAACAGAATGTTTTCATTCCTGCTGGCAAGAATAAAAATTTTTAGCTTGTATTTGCATTATTTTATGCTTGAGCCAGGATTTTTTAAAAAGCTTTTCTTTATAAACAACTGAAAGGTAAAAGTGCTGTCTTTTTAAGTTGCAGTCTGCATGCCTTGGTGAGGACAAACCCGGGGCTGGAGCTGCCTGATGCTGCTTAATGCAGTGCTGTGCCCAAGCCTCTCCTCCTGGGGCTGGTGCACGCTGGATGCAGAGTGAATTGATAATTAAAACCTCCTGTCTGGCGGTGGCAGCAGGGGGAGAGCGAGCAGGGAGTGTGGGGTTGCTTAGGAACAGGGCTGGATGTGGTTTCCAGCTGCAGCCCAGGGACACCTTTGGGTGCTCCCAGCACATTCATCCTCGGCTCCTGCCCTCGGGGAAACCCACATCCTGTGCAGGAGGTGCAACCTGGGTGTGCATTTCTGCTCCCTTCATTCTGGTGTTTGTTTGAGACTTACCAAATCACAGCCTGTCCATTATTCCTAGAAGAAATTAAAATAATAGTTTTCTATTACCTGAGGAACAGATCCAACAAATCCAGCAGATTTCCTGCCCTTCCCTATGTTCTCATGTCTGTTCTTTGGTGCTGGACACAGTCTGGTCATTAACAGGGACAAAACCTTGATAAAGTGGATAGAACTCGCATCATGTGTCCAAAGCCTTTTGCACAGTGACACAGGTTGTCACTAGTTGACACAATGTTGTGCAGCCTTGTGGCTGAAGTTCTAGTCAGGAGCACCATTCGCTCACCATGATGTTGCAGTGAGACATGAAGACAAATGGGTTCCAAATATACCAGCCTGGGACAGGATGAGTCACCTTTACTTGTACTTTTTTTTCTCAGTTAGTGATTTGTATTTACCACATTGTTTGGTACTTTTCCAAATATAAAATATTGATGATATTCAAAATAGTCTCAGGCAACGTTTAGTGAAGAACTACTGGTTTTGAGACATGAAGAGAGGACCTTGCAAGTAAAAATCCAAAAGTTTTTTTGCTTTCTAAAGGCTGCAGATCTCATTTGTGTGGGTAGACAAAAGTGATATCTTTTAGTTATTATGTAGAACTTCCAGTGAAATTTAACAGTTTTTTTTCATAGAAGTTATGTTAGGTTTTGGCTCAGCTTTGCTTAGCATGCATAAGTAATTTGAAAAGTTTTTGTGAGGCCTTTCAGCAGTTTGGAATGTTATTTCAGATTATTGTGACAAGCACTGAAAAATTTCTTCCCAAACATGAGGAACTGCACTTCTCTCCTTTTATGAATCCTATTCCATAGCCCAGGTGACATTGCCAGGTCTTGGGTGGAGCTATGTGACCTCCTGCATGTTACCCCACTTGATCTACACAGAGTGCACTGCTGCTCTGCAGGCTGTACCTGCATCTGTGGCCATGATCCCCGGGGGTTATCTTTAGCTAAATTGCTTTGTTGTTTGCCAGGTGTATTCATTCCTTCAGGGTTCAGTCTATACATTTAACCTTGCTCCACTTTCCCCTCCTGCTTGGTGACAGAGGAGGGGCAGGGTTAAGCCCTTTGGCACTGCTTTGCTGCTCTGAAGACAGCTTGGAAAAATCAAACGTGTAGGAAGAGAGTGCTCAAGGATTTCCCTTGAGGCTGCACGAGATAAAGGCTGTGTGACAGCTTTGTGCAGGGCTGGGTCACCTGGCTGTGGTGAGGGGGGCTGGGTGGGGACTGTGGGGTACCAGTGGGACCAGCTCAAGCGTGGAGTTCCCCCTGCCAGCCAGCACTTTGCACCATGTTCATTCATCCTGACTGTCTGCTGGTGGCTTTGCCTTCATCCTCAACACTTGAATGGGGTGTGGGGCTCCTGGCTTCCAGCTACGGATCATGGCAAGCCACAGATGTCACCATTGTCACTCCAGATAAATGCCAGATCATTACCAGGTGCCATTCATCTTCCTGCACTGCTTCCACCTGGTCTCACTGGCCCTGTGCTAGCATCCAGCATCACTCTCAGCTCCCCAGATCCCAAGGTTCACCCATATCTCTTCAGGTGCCTCCTGTAGTTGACAAGGCTTGGGCAGTCAAGGCTGGGTTGCTGCCAGAGACCTGCCATTTGGAGCTGTGTTCAGTGTACTAAAACAAGAGGCACAGAGCTTCTCAAAGCTGGCAGTGATGAAAACATGGCTTAAAGTATTCACTTTTATCTGGAAAGAACATGGGTGAAGGACTGAATGCACTATTGCATGCTGAAGGACTGGAAAATGAAAATGCTTTGTTTGAGTAGTGTCTTCCAGCTGTAGTAGAAAGAAGAGACTTGGTCTATTTCAGAGATCAAAAATACCCCCAGAAAAGAAAGCTTTCTCTGCATTCTTTCATGCGTCAGGAAGAAAGTTAGAAGCTGATAGGGGTGAGCAGGATGCTTGTGTCCTTCAATGTATTTTTTCTTGCTGAGGGATAACTTTAACAGTGGTAATAGTACTTTTAAAATTTCTTTTTCTTGAAGAAGAAAAAGGCATTACTTTCCTTATTTTTCAGGTGGAGTGTAGGTAATCACAGCTGGACACGTTGGTCTACACTGGTACATGTACCTTCTTTTGCTCTGACTCACTCTTAGACTACATTTTTTCTTTTTTGTTCACTCTGAACGAGAATTTTGAATCCACAAAGCATATGCCTTGATGGTTCTCTTTAGAACTGGAAGCAAGTGGAAATTCATCAAGCTGTTGAAAATGGATGTGGGAAAAAATAAGTCTCAGCTCCATGGCAGGTAGTGCACTCGTAGACATTGCCAGTGGCCTTTGGATCAAACAGCAGGGAAATAGCTTCACAGTAAGGAGTTCAGAAAATTCTAACTAGCTAATGAGTAGTGGCTTCCTTTTGATTTACAACATAGCTTTGCAATCAATCTATAAAGCTTTGAAGAGAAAAAATAAATCTCTACAGCAAAAGGAAAGGGCCATACAATTAGTTGCTACTGGCTGCTTACTTGTCTTCCCTAATTCCAAGAGTGTGTGCTGAAAATGGATGATAGTGTGCAAAAATCTCAACCACTGGCCAATTCCTTTGTAGTTTCAAGCTGAGATACAGCTCACATCATGCTGGTTCTTGGAGAATATTCAGTTTCATCTTAGCTGTAGATTATGTGTAGATGAGTGTAGTTGGAGGAATTTGACAAGGGTTGCATGTATGTTGTAACTTCCAGCTCTTGTATATCAAATCCCTGCTCTGATCTCTTCCTCTTTCATCTCCAGTACGTCATTCTTTACAGAATTGGATGGTGAAGTGGATGTGATAACTTGCAGAACCACATTCAGCAGTATTTTTTACTCAAGCAAATTACTACAGTTCAGAAAACTTACTCAGTAATCTTGCACTGGAATTTGGATTTAGAATTGCAGTTTGTAATTGTCAAGACACCATTTGGCTGCGATTGCTCAGCCATTAATTTGTTTGAAGTTGACACTTGAGTTGAAAGACTAATAGCTGCCCTGGTGCATTGCTCAATTTTAAATCTAATCTGTTAGGGAGTTTGGGTGTGCTGCAGCTGGGGATGTAGTTTGTCATTTTAATGGTGGGGGGCAGAGCTATTGTTCGGGGACCTGGGGGTTTGCTGTTTGCGTGCACAGGAGGGGTTTTGTGGTACATTAGTAAAACTTCAACATATATAAAAAAGCTGATCTTAAAGTTTTAATATGTGTATTGGAGCAATTTTTTCCACCACTCAGAACAATTTATCTGGGATTAAAAAAAAAACAAAACACAAGAAAACTTGTGTTTTCATCATCTGAAAAATTGAAAGAATTGTTCAAATGTAGGGGTGTGACTCTTGTTGTGTGCAGATTGCTGTCAGTGTTCCTGTGTTGACATGCAGACAGTATCAGGGTTTTACTCCATGTGACAGACTTCTAGAGGGTCTTTAAACAAGGATTCCTGTTCGACTGTTTTTAAAAAATGGCTACTAACTTGGAGATCTGATCTTCATTTCCAAAACTGGTAACTTATCAACTGAGGTAGGGTTTCTATTCATAGCAGCAATCTATCTAGCTTTATTTCCTCCTCATATTTCAAATTAATTGATTATTTTTTATTCATAAGAAAATAGTCTTTCTTAGTTTACATAGGAATATTAATTTCAATGTTAATGACGATATAGGCATGAATTAAATTGTTTCTCCACCCCAGTATTAGAAAACTACTATTTCTTTATGTAGCTAAATCTTTTCTTGGTCTCTTAGTTCTTAATGTTTCCCTAGTCTGGTTCCTGCTTTGCTCTGGAATGATTTAGGCTGGCAGTAGTCAGCACAGAATTCTTTTTTATTCACAGAGCAGGCTGAGTTGGGAAGGGACACACAAGGGTCATTGACCCAGCCCCTGTCCCTGCCCAGACCCCCCAACAATCCCCCCTGTGCACCCCTGGTGTCCAAAGGCTCCTGGAGCTCTGGCAGCCTCAGGGCTGTGCCCGTTCCCTGGGGAGCCTGGGCACTGCCAGCACCCTCTTGTGTTGTTGGCTGGGTTTTTTTGTTTGGGTTTTGGTTTTTGTTCCCCCACCCAGTACTTCCTTGCCTGCACCAGTTCATTATTTCAGTGTCGAGAATAATTGAAACTCAGAGTATAAACTGTGAAATATTTGGTGTGCTGTCTTTTACATAGCTAATAGATGTACTGGATGCCCAAAATATAAATCAAATCATGTAGCCTATTACACTTTACATAGTAGAAACAAAATATGAAATACTTTACAGTGCAGAAAGTGCTTTGTTCCTCCTAAGGGATACAATTTTGACAATTTTATGAGGTTGCAATTTATTTGTGCAGTGAGTTGGCACATGGTTTTGATAAAAGTAATGTTCACAGAGCATTTTGCTAACAAGAATAGTTTTTTAAAGCCACTAGTCTTGCTGATTTGTATTGTACAAACAAAGTATCTGTTAAACTCCCTGGAAATGTGCACATGTGAGATATACTTATAAACCTTGCATGGTAATACTGCTGTGAGTGTGAACAATTGAATAAGCTTTCAGTCTGTGCTGAGGATCATCTTTAAGGAATAATAGAAAAGAAGAAACCTGTTAAGAATTGGGGGAAGCTGTATTTCTTTTTTCTGATACAGGCTTGATCTTACACAAAAGACCCAAAAACCCACATTGGCCTTGAGACTTTCATGCTACCCCTTGCTGTGAAAAAAATGGTCTGATGTGGCTGTTCGAAGAATGCTGCAGTTGACAGGATTGACATTTCATTGAACAAATGCTTCAAACTGTTGTCTTGCAAGATATTCTTCTATAAAAGCGTGTGAAATCATACTGCACACTGAACTGAAGGTACATTGCTCAAAATTCAAAGTATGGCTTTTTCTACGTGCATGCTGCATGCTGGTTTTTTCTGAATGGAATGTAAAGAAAAGGTGATGTGGAAATTCTGTGCCAGCTGTGATTGTGTGATTGTGTTTCCCTGCGTATCCAGGGGCTAAGGCTTGCACCAGAACTTAAAAACATGTTTCCATGCTGAGCTCTGCAGATGCCAAACAAGTCTGTTTGACCACCTTATGTTTTTCCTTTCATTATTTCTTGTCTCTGTGGAGACATTCCTCATCCTACAGTCACAGTTTTGGAACGAGAAGATACATTAACTTGTCCAAATTTTTCTTGGAAAGACCCATTATTCCCCTTTATCCCCCTTGATCTGCATGCAAAGCTGGCAGAGGACTGTGAAACCCTTGAGCATCCGTAGCTGCAGAGGTGAAGAGGAGAGCACCAGTGGCTGTGGCCATTCCTCAGTGCTTCCCTCCCAGCCCAGGCTGTGTCCCACTCTCTGCAGTCCCCAGAAGATGTCTGTGTGTCATGTACAGCCTGGGGAGCCAGGGTGGTTCCCTCAGCCCTGTGGTGAGCACCACTGCCATGAGAAGTGCCAGGCAGCACATCCCAGAGCTCAGTGTCAGTAAATACAGGTGAGCATTGCATATTGCAGGGTGTTTGCTTGCCTCAGCAGCACACAAAGATTTAGTGTGTATTTGGTGTGTAGTTCTGATCTCTTGTCACAGGAGTCTAGGCAATATCAAAATCAGTGTTTATAATCCCATTCAAAGGTCTGGATTTTTGGAGGGATTTGAGAAAGTAAGTGCTGCTCTGAGTCAGTGCAGGATTGTGAGGAGACTTGGTTGAAAGGTGCAGAAGTCCAAGGGGATTAGGGAAAATGAAAGCTTATAAGGCTACTAAATATAAAGGCAAGTAGAAGTAAATATAGATACAATCTTTATGCAACAAAAAATTTACAAAATATTTTACATGACCTTGCTGTTTCTGCAAAAATCCAACATAGAGTAAATCAAAAAGTTGTAAAAATGCAAACAGATTCCTCATGTTATCAGGGTTTTTAGGAAATAGGAAGCAAATGGATAGCATTTCAGTTTATGAGAGCTTGAGAAGCCACTAGGATTTCATCAGGGTGATAATTTGTTATTTGTTGTCTCTCTTGTTGGTTTATTCCTCCTTTTTTATTCAAAGAAGATTCATAGTGAGGTAGTAGTTTGAGAGGTGTTGATAGCAAACTCAGAAGCTGTAAAATGTTTTATACAACTATCTATATTCTGAATAAAGCCAGATGGTTCTTAGAATATTGTATACTTTATCTTTTTTCAGCTAGGAGACTGAATCAGATTAATTTTCTGTGAAGTCCAGTGATATTCCCTATTCAAGGAATGCATTTGTTGCATACAAGAGTCCTTAGTAAATTAATTATGAATTGAATGTACAATTTTGTCCTAGCTAAAGAATCCTGTTGTGTGGGTGTTAAAGCACAGAGTAGACAGAACAAGAGGAAATGGCCTCAACCTGCACATGGAGAGGTGCAGGTTGGACATCAGGAGGAATTTCTTCTTGGAAAGGGTGATTAAACATTGGCAGGGGCTGCCCAGGGAAGTCTGGAGTCCCCATCCCTGGAGGTGTACCAGGAATGCCTGAATGTGGCACTCAGAGCCCTGGGCTGGGGACAAGGTGGGAATTAATTACAGCTTGGACTTGGTGGTCTTGGAGGGCTTTTCCAACCTTAGTGATGCTATGAATTGTAAAATATCACCAAGTGCCAGTGTACCAATGCATAGCCTATGCATCCTGAGGTATGAAAAATACTTGGGGTTTTAATTCTGTTAATACATGTAATTCATTAATGGAGCTAAATGAATTTGCCTTGCCCTGAAGTTCTCATATGAGAACAGAACAGAAAACTAGAATTATAATAAATGCTCATTTAATAACTGAAATCAAGAAAGCTGCCAGCTGAGACACTGCCAAGTCAGCCAGCTGGGACAAGGATCAGCGTATCCAGGGGCTAAGGCTTGGCCCAGAACTTGAAAATGTGTTTTCATGCTGAGCTCTGTTTGACCACCTCATGTTTTTCCTTTCATTATTTCTTGTCTCTGTAGAGACAGAGAAACTCCAATTCTCCCTACAGTACCTGTAACAGCAAATGACCATCCTCAGCTGGGTCTGCTGTTCCTCTGGGCAATATTCAGGTGTGCCCCCAAAACCATCCCAGGCCTCCTTCCTGCTCAGCTGCTTCCACAGCTCTGCTCCTTTGGAGTAGGAGAGTCAAATCCCAGTTTTCTGTTGAGCTATTCAGATTTCTTCTGTTGTGAGGTGGGGTTTAGTTATTGTTAGTCATTAAGAGGTGAAATAAAAGTAGAATACAACTCAGGAAATTGCTAATTAAGGGAGCGATACACTTGCTTTTCAAGATTCTCAACACGGCTTAGTGAATATAAGAAGAACAAAATTAAACTGCTGGTAAATGATGGGAATAGGAACATGAGTCTGAGTAGGCTCTAAACTGCAGTTCAGCCCTGTGTGGTAATTGCTGCAGGTACTGGAAACAGCTGGAGTAAATAGGTGAAACTTCTGTATTATCTCCCAAGAGCTGAGAATATTTGTAAATGAGTTTGGCAAGATTCTGTAGAAAACTCACTCAAGAGAAACATGATAAAATTAGTAGCATAAAGAAATTTTTTTTTCTTTGTGTGGGCTTTGTACATCATGGTCTTGTTTTGGCTAGCTGTGATCAAAAAGGTGCTTATCTGAACTTGCTAAAGATGACTTGGAGCAGTTTTAAGAGCTTTTATTGGATTGATTTTTTGGTGGGAAAGTAAAATAGTTTGGGGAACTTCAGTTTATTTCCTTATTGTGTGCATTATAATAATGGCATACCTTTCCAGTTGCAATTACTAAAAATTCAGAAAGAGAAATTAAAAATCTGCATCCTTCCCTGGGAGTAACCACAATTGTTAAATGTTATCCCTAATCCGCTGCTCTCCCATTTTTCCTAATGAAGAGCAATAGAAGTAATTCCATTCAGTTACCTGGCAAAGCCTGGAGCAGCCATGGTTTCCCAAAGGAAACCAGGCTTGGGCTGTGTTGGGGGCTGGTGAGCTTACCTGGTGCTCCAGAAGCTGCAGGTGAAATGGATTCATCTATTTTCGTTATCCAAGCTAACAGGGTATTAAAAGTAAGACCAGAGAGCGAAAAATATATTGGATTCCTTTGAGCTTAGATTATCAAAGGAGCTGCTGTTAATGTAAGGAAAGACTTTGGTTTCAATTTGAAAAGTGCTCTAGTTCCTCTTCCATATCACCTTTTCAGTAGAATTTAAAGTTTTAAAGGCTAGATTTTTAAAGCCAACTGGATCTTTTTGGATAGAGTAGGAATCAGTCTATAATATTTTGGGGATATGGGCCTAAATTTCCAAGATACTTAAGTGCTTTCTGAAAGGACCCTCTTTCTTTCTTGGCTATTCTTGATTTAAAAGCCTTATTAATGATGCAAGATGGGCATGAAGAGATGCTCTTGTTGAAAAGGAGCAGCAGAAGTTTGTGCAGTCTGTGTGCCATCCTCCTCCCTAGAAAGCCAGTAATGAAACTGGAGAGCAGCACTGTTGGTTTGGCACACAGGGCACCGGTTTGGGGCAGTGAGTGTGGGGTGGCTCAGAGGCAAGGGCAGGAAGAACCTCCAAAAGGACTGGTGCTGCCTGTGCTCCTGAGTGGGGCAAGGAGAGCGCTGCGTGAAATGGTCTTTCTTGAAGTTCATGGAGGTAATCAGCATAAGAGCAAAAAATCCCTCAATAAAAGTTATTTTTTCGTTGTTTGTTCTATTCCAAAGCTGCAGTGCTCTGGAATACAAACCTGGAACTTCAGAGAGCAGTAAGGGGGACCTGAAAATATTATTGGTAGAGAAGAAATGGCAACATTTCTGTGATCATTTGAGCTCTTCACTGGTAGCTGTTTTGGGTTGTTTGGGTTTGGAGTCTTTTTCTGTTCTATATTTTATGGGATTTTGATGTAATTTTTGAGGTGGATACTGGCAAACACTTTAGAAATGAAAGGAAATAAAAAGTTAAATGCTGACATGATCTCTGTGCGTTCGTTGAACAGGATCATGAATTGCTGCAAAACATACTGCTTTGATTCCTTTCTTAATATGAATAATACTGATGTCCTTGAATAATACTAATATCTTTGGCTCACGAAAACTGGGTCTTTATCCCCAGCGATCATGGAACTTGGGTATCTGCCCAATTAAAAGTTGTTTCCATTTGACTAATCTCTTTTAAATACAGGTGGCATAAAACCAAATGTATTAGTTTGAAAACAAACCAGCAGGAGATCCCGAGTCAGAACTACAATTTAAGAGGAAAATTAAAATAAAGGCAGAAAACACTGGCCTAAACTGACAGAGTCAGGATACAGCCTGACACCATGTGGGTCAGGGTGGTGGCAGCAGTCCCATTAGATGGTGGCTGCAGTCCTGTTGAAGGGATAGATGTGGTTCTGTTGAAGTGGTGATCCTGTAGAAGGGTTTGATGTTCCTCTGAAGGTCCACTGGTGGTTATGTAGCTCTTGTCCTTTGGGAATCCACCACATAAGGCCACCTGTGGTGTTCCAAACCTCAGATTATATCCAGATAGGAGTGCTCATTTCCTCCCCCTGGCTGGAGCATCTCACAGTGGGATGATGGAATTTTATGAGTCATGCAGTGAGACTTGATGGCCCATTAGCACAGAGAGCCCCTAGAGTTATCAGGGATGAGCCATGGGAGAGGTAAAAAACACTGCCCCACCTGCTTTTAACAGCTTGTAAAGATGGTGATGGAATGCATACACTGGTTACATCTTACATTGTAACCTAAGACACCAAAGAATGATTTGATAGCATGGGAAGAAGCAGAAAATGTTATTTAAAAGCCAGCAAACTTTCTAGCAAAGCTGCTGCATTTTCTCCTGTCCTATAGTGATATTCTGATTAGTTCTGTGCCAGTCTTCTTTGCCTCACTTGTTCTTGTAGACCTTTGCTCCAGTACCCATGTTCAGTAATTTTAATTTATTATGATAAGCCATATACAGTTTGCAATTCAGCAAAGTCCTTGTCACTTTGCTGTAAACCACCTCATGATGTGACCTAACCAATTCTGACAGCAGAGAGAGTACAGCCACAATGTAGAGTTTTAAAGTTATTTACAGTGCTTGAAGGTCTGTCTGAGAACAGTATCCACTTAATCCAGCCTAAATCTAGGGAGCTGTCTTCTGGTCCTGCCACTCTGTCTAACAGCTGTTAATAATAGCTGTTCTACTCACCCTGTCTGCTGACTGAAAATCCATCTAGAGCTCTTGCATCTTATGAGGCAGATCAAAATTGACATTTTTTTATTGATGGGACTGGTTTCTGCTGAATAATTGAGAACAAATAAAAGCAACTGAACTCAAAAATGAAGCAAAAAGGGAATTTGTTTGGTAGAGTTACCAAAGTCATCTGACATCTGTAGTTAAATAAGTAGTCCTTCTAAAAATGCAGATTTTATACATACATACATATATATATGCATGTATGTATATATGTGTATATGTATAAACATAATTTTATTATTAACTTTATTAAATAAAGCCAGGATGCAGACAGATCTCCTTTAGGAGTTCCATTTCTTCTTCACTGAGTATTAAAAGTGAAAAACTGCCCATTTGTTCCATGAGGAAGCAAATGAATATTGTTGGCTGTTACTGTGTCCTAAATATTTTACTGTCCATATGTGTATTCAGTATAGGAATTCTAAAACATGGTTTAAATTTTAGCAGATCATCTGGTTCTGATTTACAGTGGGGCAGGAGGAGAGGAAGCAACCAGTAGGTGCAGACTGGGGTTATGGTTGATATCAGGCTGAATTCATGATGAAAAAAAGCTTATTTGGCAACTACAACAGTGCTGATATGAAGTTCCAGTAGTGAAGGACAAGTATTTAATTGATTTGAATTAATGTGGGGTTATGAAGGACATCTTGTTAAAGAAACTAGGATTTAATTTTTTATTTAATTTACGTTTAGTTGATAAAGTTAATTCCATGGCTTATATTTAATATATTTAGCCTTCAGCAGTGCATTAGGCTTATTCTCACACAACACAAGGATTAGCTGTATAACCATTTTAATTAGGTACACATTCAGTGGATTTAAGCCTAGCTAACTGACAGAAGTGGTTGTCAGGAACAAGTCATCTTCTAACACATGTTCTTTTTTCATAGGTGGGGTTGCAAAGGAGATGATGTTAAATCTGGCAGTATTGACATTCAGAAGAAATTTCTAGATCTCAATAAATCATGTAGGTGTAGACCTTTGAAAGTCAGTAGGTTATCAAAGTGATGGGAGTTGAGCAGTAAGATCTGGATCATTTGATCAGTTGAGCCTATCAATATAACATTTTAAAAATACAAATGAGAAAGAGGTCGTAAGTTTAAGAAGAAAGAATTTAGATGAAAGCTAGAAAATACTGCACTTGTGATCTGGAAATAGTTTAGATGTGAGAGTTTGCAAACAACTGAACGTGTCCTCTGTGTAGTAAGCTCTCAGAAACAGCTAATGAGACGTTTGTATATACATCACAACAAAGGCTTAATTACCTCGAGGGAATGACTCTGGTCCAAGGGAATGTTTTTTAGATGTCTCACTGTACTGCTTCTGTGCCTGATGTCTGTGTGGAAAGTCACAGCTAATGTCTTCTAATGTCAGCTCCATTTTGGAAGTGATGGGAAGGAACAGTTCTTTCTTGAGAAATACGAGGGCCTGCACACAGCATTATCCAAGGATGGCCGTTTTGGTAAACACAGACAATTCTTTAAGGAACATTCAGGTTCTGTTGGGGGCTACTTGAGTGCTTAAACAAAGGGCCCCACATGTTTAGTAGTTGTATGGTGGAGCCAGATGACATTGAATAGAAACTGAAGGGCACAAATAAAATATAAATGATAAACAAAGGAAATGGTAGATTCTGCCTGTTTACAGAATCAGCATTCCTTAAATGGAGAACCAGCTTGTTTTGGCAAAGACTTTTTAAAGGAAGGACTTAGAAATTAGGTCTAAAAATGCACGTCTGAGCAAATCAATGGGCAGTTCCTAACTACCCTGAATTCAGATAATTCAGCAGCCCTCACTCCTTCTTGATGTTCCATGGTCTTCAACAATCCTGGTCTTTTACCATCCCTCCTGCTCTTGGTCCTCTGCCTGGTGCTCAGGGTATGAGCCATATCTTTTTGCCTTGTGTTTGTGGAGACCTGTCAGATCTGATGGTAAGAGTGACTGGGTCCATAGCCTGTTAGTGGGGTTTCAGCACTGATCTCATCTGTTCTCACTTGGAGAGGAATGGCAAATAAAGCCCATATTTCTGTTTCTATCTGCTTAGTTTACTGAATACAGTGAAAGGTGTTTACCTCTTCTGCATATAGGCATCTCCAGAGGGGGGGGAAAGGTAGAGTGTACTAGTGAAAAAATAATTGCCAGCTGAATCAAGAGGTATTTTGGGCTTTATATTCCTGGCAGAATAAGTGGCCTGTAGGCATCCTGTATGACCTGTTGGAGCCCCTCACGCTCCTGCAGCAGATTTACATGGCAAGAAATGAGAGTTGAGAATTCCTGTAGATCAATGCCTGGATGTGGCATTAGACCGTGGGACATGCCTTAAGGCAGTGTGACTGTGCAGATCTCTTTCAACCACCTTTGGGGATGTGGTTTCCACTCCAGCAGCATCAGCAGGAAGCACAGAAGAGTTTGTGGGGTTAAATCTGGGAGATTTAACCTGGTCCTTTGAGTGCTGCCTCTGTTTTCCTGTGTGCCTTCATTTTCCTTTAGGGAGAAGGAACCAGGGTTGGTGGGTAACAAATCATCTGTGTGTAGAGACCAGGTTATGTCATTTTGGTGCAAGAGCTGGACTGTGCCTCCCCACAGACAGGGCTCTTCTGTGCCATTTCACATCTTGACACAAACAGTTTCAATCTTTAGGTAGGCATGAGGCATCAGGACAAAAGTTCTTTCATTCTTTTAACAGTTCTAGACATTATGCTGTTAGCTAAGGACTGGAATTCTTGTTTTATTTGCTGCTAGTGAAGGCTCTGCCATGAATGGAGTAACTGAAACACCCTCAGAGTTTTAGTGAAATGTTAGGCTCATTTATAGTTAGTTAACACTATCTTTCCAATCCTTACAGCTTTAATTCTTTCTACTAAGATCAGTAGATCTGCAGAAACCGATGAACACTGAGTCTGGGAATTTTCTGTGTGCCACTTAAAAGCAGCAAATGAATTTGTCAAGCCTTGTGTGACAGCTTGAATTGTTGAAAGTTCTGTTGAGGGTGTACTTTCCCTTCACTTTCACTGAAATAGTGGTTTGTACTCTGCAACATGGATTAAGGGAATCACGATCAGTATTATGGATTTCTTCTTGAGACTGCAAGAGCTTAAGAGCTATTGGAATCATCTCTCCTGATGAATGCATTTAATTTTATTCCCCGGGTCCTGCAGTGGTATTTGTTTTCCAAGTTGCATATTGTCTCCTTAGGAGTTGAAATCAGTTAATGTGTCTTTAAAGCTTTATTCTCATGAGTTCAGCTTTGCAGAACTCTCCCTGCATGAGCAGAAAACCATGCACGTGGGAGTTTCCAGGACAGCAGGGAGGGGGTGTCTCTTGATAACACTTTCTGGTTCTGTTGTGTTGGATTGACTTGAATTTAGCTTCCTGCAGTGTCAGGACAGAAGATTGTTGGAGACTCAACAGATTAGTCTGGACATTTTTTGCCATATAATGTTAAAGTGTTGATGCATGTTTTCTTTACTCAGAGTCTTTTGCAAAGACTTATAAGTCCTCTCTAGATTTTTACAACAGATATTTCATAGCCCCAAGAGTAGATGCTTGGAGTCATCTGTCTCAGGCTTGGCTCTCAAAAGAGTAATTCCACTGGATTGAAGAGGCAAGTGTTTGAAATTCAGGAGACTATAAAATTGATTCTTCCATAAAGAAGTAATTTGTGGTAAATGGTGTAGTCCTCTGGACAGCCATTCACTCATTTTATGTGACTGGGACTCTTGAAACATGGTCAGAAAGATTAGAAAAGGACATCTCTGATCTGTTATTTATCAAGCCAAGAAAACTTTCTTTTTGACGATACAGCATCTGGAAGCAGACTCAGCCAAACACACCATCTTACTCAAGCCTTCTGGGACCAAGGTAAATGCAATTTTAAGAAAAGTTTGGATAGTGTTGTGGAGTTTGCTAGAAGATTCTGAAATACTTAACCAGCTTTTCTATATTTCATTGCACATTCTGTGCTGGGGAAGCAGGAATGCACTGTGTTACTCCAGAAAGCATCTGGGAGATCCAGGCAGGGTTGCAAGGTTCTGAATTCTGGCAAGTAAAATTGTCTGGCATGAGCCTCCTCCAAGGAAGTATCTTCCCAAGAAGATGTTAGTCACCTCTCAGGTGACAGCTGGCATTTACATGCCATCTCCTTGCTCTGGCAGTCTCTGTAGACTGAGAAGGAAATCACAACACTTGCTGGCCAAAGTGCCAGTGTCTTCAGACAAAAGCAGTTAGTATAGCCAGCATTTGAATGGAGCAGTGCATTAAATTGAAAGGAAGACAAGCTGTCAATATATATCTGATTAGCTTGTATCATACTGCTGTTTCTGCTATTGGCCTTATTACTGTCCTTCCCCAATGCTTCTAACAGCTAAAATATCCCTTCTTGACTGTTTCATCTTGTTTGGTATTACTGTGAGTGCAGTCCTTGACCATATTTGTCCTTGGTCTCGTACTGCCAAGGCACCATGAGAGACAGGACAAGCAGTGCTGTGGTTGGGAGAACAGGTGGTGGGAGGTGATTCAGTCCTGGTTGTCTGCTTGTCACTTGTGTTGGCACTTCAAGGCTCCTGGGGGAGCAGCAGTCAGGTACCATCCATAAGTTTGGGGGTGTTTTCTCTTCCAGGTAGATTTATTGCCATCTTTTAAAAAGTAATGAGTGTTCACGATAAACCTTAATGAAGCTCATTGCTACCTCAGCATTTGTTCTTGTTAGATATGAGTACTTAGATATTCCAAATGACCTTTCCAGACATGCTCTTTCAAGGACATACAGCTCATACACTCTTCATAATAAGCTGTTGTTCTCGTTATTTCATCAGAATATAAATGGACAATGCACTTTGGAGGGTAATAAAATATATTTTCTGCCCCCAAGAGATTGCCTATAAGCAGAAATAGTCAAAAATGGAAATGAAAGATAGGATTTATGTAAATCAAACTAGGCACTAGCTCAGGTTTTGTTTTGTGGTATTTCAGAACTTGTATGTTCAGTGACTTCATGATACGTGCCTGTGGTGAAAACATCTTAATTATCACAGTGTTTTAAATGTTAAATATTTTTAGAGAAAACTTGAAATAAACTGAAATATCAGCAATTTCATTAACATATCCAAACAGTAGAAGTCAACATGAAAATTCAATTTTAACATGTCTATGTCAGAAGAAATAATATAATATACCTTTTTTAATATTTGTGAAGTACAATATAGTGGGTAAACAGGATTCTCCTACAGTTACTGGTTTCCTCATGTCACATTGAGATCACTGCAAGCAGGGAAGCCATAAAACAGTTTACAGTGATGTACAACTACTTGGAACATGGAGAGCTTAGAAACATGTACAAAACTTGTAATTTATCACATTTTATTTCATCTTAGCTAAACAAAATCTATTGCAATTTTAAAAGTTAAATTGCTACAGGATATTGAGGGTTCCTGACTAGCTTTAGAAAGAGATTTGCACTGAAAAGTGACTTAGCCATAGTAAAGAGCAGTTAAACTTTTATCACTGTCACATTTGTAAGTCTCAGTCCCCATTAATGCAGGTGATGGGGAGCTGGCTGCAGCCATGACATTATGTTCACCTCCCACCCTCCCCTCTCAGATGGAGGCAAGGGGAAACCCAAAAGAAATGAAAATTGATGGCTCTTCCAGCAACTAAAGCCTCTCTTGGCTCTTGTTGTTTCCTCCTAAAGTTAGAAAGGAATTAAACAGGAAAATTGGTTAATTGTCACCTCCTATTTTTTCCTAATGACCAGGCTTTTAGTAGCCTTGTGCTTTGAATTGAAGAAACTTGAAGACATGCTGGTGCAATAATAAGGATAAAGCATTCCTCTTTATTATGGTCAGTTACTGCTAATCTCCTTTTAGAGTTCTAACAGGGATTTATAGGGATTCATTTGTGGTTTAGATTTGGAGATAATTAAGTACCTTTCTGCTGCAAAGAAGAAATGGAGAGCGAATTGGTTCAAAGCTAGAAAAAGATTCCTGTACTATCGCATGTATTAAACTTCCTTTTATTTGGTTGTCACCCCAATAGGAATGATTAGTGAGTTGTAAAAAAAGAAAATGTATTGCATTACATCTATTAAAGCATGTTTTATATGTAACAGTAATTAAAATATAATTGAAATTATGAGTTCTTCTAATTATTGGCTTTACATAATGCATAGTTAAAGAGTGAGCATCTATAAATGTGTCTTTTTTTGCACATCCAGAAATGGTTTGCTGGCAGCATTTTAATTAAAGATGGATTAGCTAAAATGCAGTTTAATCATTCTGTCATCAAAGGATTTAGACCTTGTTAATTAGCTGTTGATAAATAGGTTTAAACTACAAAAAATTTAATTTAAAATATGCCAGTTGTGATCTAGAATTATTAGAGCTGGAAATTGAGCAATGAGTCTCAGAAAAATCTGTGCCATCTCTTTCCGTAATATTAAATTAAATACGAAATGTAGGCCAGTGCAGAACTTTGTTCTGCCTTGTTAGTAATGGATGTGATTCCAAGTGGTCTTTGGGATTGGTGAAGAATTAAAACAGAGACTCTTGAATGATCATTGTGTTGTAGTGTGGCTGTGGGATCCATTTCCCATTTGTGTATTTAGTAAAGATTGAAAACTATTTGAAGAACTTTCTGCTCTGGAAAATAATCCTGTTCAAGGTTTGACAGCTCCTGCTCACTGCAGAGGAGCAGAGCAGGAGGAGCTCTCTGTGCTGGTGCAGCCAGCCTGGAGCAGCAGGAAGGAAGGAAGGAACACATGGAATATGGCTTGGCACAGCACAGGAGGACAAGCTCCCACCTCAGACCGTGTGAACTGCTCATGGGGCAGTGCTGAGCCCCCAGCTGGGAGCAGTGAATGCCCTTCCCTGCTGTGCCATTGGGGCTGTGGCTCTGGGATGCTCATCCCATCTGCTCGGTTCATTACCTGTGCTGCTCTAATCACAGCGCCGAGGGCAGCCATGGCCATCTCTCCTTCTGGGCAGGCTTTTTGTCCATGACCTCCTGGGCTTCCTGGCCAGGCTGGAGCCCTGCTGCAGAGCTGTGGGTGTTCCTTCTCTGTGTTCCCTCAAACAGCCCCTGGGCAGCTCTGCACAGCACTCACCTCCTGCCTCTGAGCTGCTCCCTACCAAATCCAGGCGAGGTAGACCTTGACTTACAAGTCTGTTAGAGTTGACATTAAACATTTTTATTATGATATCTTAATCAGCTCCATTACTATGAAACACTAACTGTACTTCAACAGGATTGATAGTTAAAGATTTCAGTAGAGTAATAGTCATAATATTTGTATCCACAATCAGCTGGGCTTTGTGCGGATGAATCAAACACTTCTGACAAACAATAGGTGAATTTTCTGAGTAGAGTTTAAAGAGTTTCAGGAAAATAGTGATTTGACAACCATACCTGAAGACATTTTTAAAGGCTTCTTAAGTGTTAATTTAAAGATTGACTTATTGAAAAGCAGTATTTACAGAGCATTCTTGGTAACTGTCTATCTCTGGGGTACCCATTCTGTTGTCTTGCCAATCTTCTGGAAAAGCAGCAGCTGAGTAGGAGGTTATGGGCTTACATAATCATTGTTTGCATTTGAACATTGGTAATGAAATGGCTTAGCTTAACTTCTGTGAAAAAGCGTAACTTGATGAATTTTTAGATGTCAAAGAGATGTGGCACCAGTGTAGAATCAGATGAAAGACAAATCAAGTGAGAGTGCCCATATGCACTTCTTTAAAATGACATCTTTGAAAGCTCTTGCCCTTTTGTCATACTGGAAAAAGAAAAAAAATTGGATTAAACTCCAGCAGTCCTGTTAGAAAAAACTTACATCAGTCTGGAAGGGAGAAGGGGAGATCGTTCCACAGGAAATCTTAAACTACTGCAGTATCAGAGTCATGTTCTCTGATGCAAAAATCATTCAAAAATTCTACATTTTCAAATTGATGGGGGAAAATTTTCTTCACGTGGAATAGATAAAAGGAAGAGCTATGAAATTAAAAAGCAAAAAGGAAATGTCTCTGTGTGCGAGGAAAATGCAATTCCTGATTCAAAAAGATGAATTATCAGCTCATGTCATATTAGTGCTTCAGTTATTCTTTACATAAGACAGGTAATTTATAATTCCCAATTATGCAATTAAAATGCTAATTACCCCTCACCTAAACTCTCTGTTCTTGAACTGATATTATCAATTACCTTCAATCATTGCAAATCATATATGACATATGTGACAGTGCTGAGTTTTGTATTATTTATGGACTTTCTGTTTCGTGTGTCTCTGGTTTCCAGGTAGTATTAATGGTTTACCTTGATGGGCTTTGCTTCCTGAAGGAATGGTATTCCTTCTGATCTGTGTTGTTTTGTGTCTTAAAATATATCTGCATTTTACGGTAATCCTACCCTCTGTTCCTGCTCTGAGCTCTGGATTGTGATCCATTTTAGTACAGAGAAATAACACACTTAGAAATCCCGATATGAATTATTTATTACAGACATGAGCCCACTTACTCCTGTGCTGCTTCTGCACACCTCTTCCTTACTTCATAAATGTTCTTACTGTATTTACATCAATGTACTGCCAGTTTCCTGTGTCATACCAGCCTGCCAAAGTTACACTTCTGTCCCTGCTGAACTCAAATAACATTTTAAGGTTCTATTATTATGTAGTGTTTGCTGCACATAAAGAAAAATAACTTATTTAAAGAAAATATAGCAAAAATAAGAACAGAATCTAGATGTTAGAATTCAGAAGGATCAACAATTTTTTTAAAATCATGTATTATTTCTGCTTGTGCATGATACAAATTAGGACAATTGTAAATAGAGATGCTTCAAAGTACAGCTCCTTTCAGTATCTCTGGTTGATGGTAAGCTTCAGCAGCTCTCCTCTGTGAGCATGCAAAATAACCCAGCCAGGGATTTTAATCTACAATTTTCATTAGGAGTAGTGTAACCAGTTAGTTTAAGAAGTCAGTGCACAGAAGTGGTTTTGTTTCCTGTTGTTCATGGATTTGCAAGGTCTGTTCTAAACAATTTCCAGATATAAATCATGATGTATATTGTCTCCAAGGTGTTGAATAACTTTGCTCATCTGCTCATTGTGTGGTTTTTCTTGTTTGGCTGCAAGTTAGTAATCCGTTGTCTGTTCATTAATAGTGAGTTGGATTATTCCTCCTACACTTCTCCACTCTATTTTACCCTTTTGCAACGAAGTACTGACTTTTTTTTGTTTCTGTTTAATAAAAAAAACCAACCTCAGAGATGTTTTGCAGTACTGCAGTGTGCTGTTGTGAACTAAATGAAAATAGGATTAGATAGGCTAAGCCTTTAAGCATCTAGTTGCCCATGGAAAATAAATTACATTAGCAGAGTAAGTAGGTTAACAAAGAGAAATGCTCTGTTTTTGAGAACCTCACTATGTCTAGTGTGGGATTAAAGGAGGCACTGCTTGCCTGCTCCTGTATTCACTGTTGGGCTGTTCCTGACACCTTGTCTTCTTTCCTCTGAGCATGTTTCTTTCAGCCTAGGTTGATGTTGAGGATAAATGCTTTAGTAATCATGGGCAAATTATATTTACTATGGCTCAACAATTTTGTGGGGTTTGGGCTTTAGATCTTGCTTATGTGGAGATTTTTATGTGTCTAAATGATCAAAATAGTGGATTTCAGCTGTGGTGTAACTAAGAGGTCAGCTTTGGACTATTTGGCTTTCTGTGAATGCTTTAGAAAGCATTTGGATTTTCTGGCATGCTTCATATTCACACCATACAAAAGCATAAGGGCACATTGTAGTTGGAATTCAGTGCACAAGTAACTAATAGATACTCACCTACATCTTCCATTGTAGTCATAAAAATAGAAAAAGGAATTACAGAAAGTCCTCCAAGTTCTGTCCAGATCTCCCTTAAGTTACTGTGGTTTCCAATTTATAGTTCAAACCCACCTGCTTGCATTTCAAGGCAACTCTCAGAGGCTGTGTTCAAAGAATACTATTTTTGAAGTATACAAAGGTTTCTTTTTATTAGGAGGCAACTTTCTCAAATACATGTTTTCAGTGTAAACACCATCATGAGACACTGACCTACAAGTGTCCTTGACTCTTCAGTTGCTGTATGCTTCACAGGGCAGATTGACAGCAGAGCTCTCTGATACACAGCCTAAAAGTCAGGTTCTTCAACTGCCAGTACCCACAGCTGTTCTCCATGCAGTGTCTGGGAATAATGAACAGGATTATTCAGTGGTTCTCTCTCTCTGTCTTATCAGAAACCTTGGATGAGTGGTTGTTCCTGCAGCCCAAGGTGATGTGCAGCTCTCATTCTGCAGCTCTTTGCTGCAGTTACTGGGGGGGTGGGACCTTCAGAAGATGTCACTGAGGAATGTCTTGAGCAGTGTTACAGAAACTTGGCGAGGTTTGAATTTTTTTTTTTTTTGTCAGACATTGCGCAGATATTCTTGCTGCTTTTACTTCCTTCTGTATCTCTCTTTTCTCCATGTTTATTGTGCTTTCTCTAATTGTATTTCTGGTTTTGTAAGATACACGTCAAAATGCTCAATTGGATTTTTATTTAAAATTTTAACCTTTTTGATCTGAAGGTTTCTTGGCTTCATGAGTGAATAGCTGGGAAATGCAAATGTTGCTTTCTTATAAATATTTTTTATTACTCAAGAAGAGCTGATGAGAAAAATTAAACTTAGAGATTACTTATGTACTTATTTTGGGAAACAAAAAAGCTGCTGCTGAGTGTGTATGGATATGTTGTATTCTAGTGGTGAGGAAGACCTGAAAATAAGCAAAATGTGAGAGCAATCAATACAGGTAGTTCTATTCCTCCTGCTTTATGTGTCTTTATTCCATAAATTCACTTAAATTAGGAAAACTGTTGACATTAAACAACCTTATTTAATGCTTTTTCATTCATAGGACACACATGATTGTAATTATCAATGTGCATTAGATAGCAGTAGAAGCTGGACCACAGATGGCCATAAAACACAAACATCATTGTCAGAGTGATTTTGATAATTTGCCAGAAAGACTGTTCATAGAAGATTTTACTTTAATGGCTTTCTAGGCTGTTTTGAGGTTGAGGCTCTTCAAGCACTCTGGAGATTTGTTGGGATGTGTGCAGTACTCCATAGGACCTGAAACACAGCAAGTATATACTTGTTCTGTCCTTTCTACTGGTGAATAACCCATTATTTCTGCAAGGAGAGTTTTCTTCTCTCAGTTCAGCAGTCAGTGAGGCAGCTGAGACTCAGCAGAGCAGTGGGGTTAACATTGTCCTGTGCCTCAGCAAATTTCCTAGGAGGGGAAGTGCACTTGTGTCAGATTTACTTGAGTTGATGGTGACCAATATTTATTTTTTTAAAAACTGATGGAAAAAAACAGTGAGTTTTTAAAAACTGCCTTAACTCTCTGCATATTGTCAGTCAAAAAAGTGATGGTTTTGGGAAAAAAAAAAAAGAGCACCAAATGCAGGATGTTCCTCTACATAGCAACAGCAACAAACCAGTTGTGTCCAAAGCACTGCACAGCCCATGGTAGCTCTAGCAAAGCTGTGTGTATCTGACAGGTGACATGTGACAAGCCAAGGCACCAGTGGATGATCTGTGTGCACCACTGAGGCCATGCTTGCACGGTGATTCACATGCCCTCTGCAGAAATACTGCCCAAAACATGACAAGGAGAAGAGAAAGAGCTGCTTCCTTTCTGTCCCTGTGTTGCATTAAAAGCTCAGGACAAAGCATCCAGCACCAACATAAAACTGGCTGAACACACTTATCCTCTACACTTAGCCAAAAGACCAGGAGAGGTTCAGGATGCAATATTTGCAATGTATGCAGAGTGCTTGATTAAATTATATTCCATTCAACTATTTCAGACTTTAGATTTTCATGTTGCTGTTATGGATAAAGATTCTTACAGAGTGTAGACAGTGAAATCTTGGTGTGGTAAAGTCTAGTTGGCAGAATCTGCATTAACTTCAGTGGAACTGGGACTTCACCTACAAAGTCTTGGCACCTTCTCTAATTCTACATATACACTTTGTAGCTTTGAAAAGCCAACCTGTATCATCAAATGGATATCCAGTCCTTCATTTATCTCTGCCATATTATACGAGGATGTTGCCTGTCTCTGATGGAAATTTTGAATTGTTTTTTCCAATTGCATGAAGTCGTACCCTGAAAAAGTAAATTCAAAAAAGTGATGTGAGTAGTTTTCCTAGCAGGAAACTCATCACTTGGCAAAGTTATGCCATCATCAGCTCAACCACATAGACAGTCCCTTCTTTCTTAGTCTTAAAAGGATCATGATGTTTGATGAAAACAGAAACAAAGTTGAGGCAACAGCTGGATTACACAAAGCATGTCTTAATTGATTGATTGATTTTTACTGCTAATTGGGGAGTACTGCAAGAGGTGACTACTATTACTGGCTGCATAGTTTCCTATTAATTGCAACGATGAATATGTGATCAGTTATCATGTGGAAAAATAAACCTTGCTATCCTGCATCACTGATGATGGAAAGATGTTTAGAGCCTTCATTATTTCATTTTTACATTTAATTTTAAGCTCTTTTTAAGATTACTGGAAGTTGCTGTCTAGAGGAAATAGTTTATTCAATCATTTAAGGTGAAGAGTCTGTAAAATCCACTAAAGGTTGCTTCCTAAAATGTAACTATACATATATAACAGTATAATTATTGTGCAAAATGTTTGTGTATAGTGTCATGTCTTACAGAGTAAACCTTGCCTGCAAGCAAATGTTTCCATATGAAATGTCCATTTCCATGAAAGAATCTCTGTGTCAGAAGAAATGTCAGTTTAGGTGATAAATTTTATTAGCTCAATTTAGTGATATCTCTGCTGGGTTCTCACTGTGTCAGAGTTTTTCCTTACCTTCTCTGGCATTTGACCTACTCATTGCCACTATTCATTTATGGACCAAAACAAACTTAGTGATTTCTGCCTTGTAACCCACCAGAGTATTTTGAACAGAAAAGAGATCTTGTAAACAGGGTGTCCCTCTATTGAGTCTCTAAATGGAAGCTTTTCTTTTTTCATATGTGATTAATTTGTATGCTCTCTTTTGTTTCTCTTTAAATACTGTCATTTTGTGTAATTCTAAAATCCAGTTTAGATTTACAAGCATGTAATGTCTTTAATATCTTTAGAATTTGCGTTGTGTTCTGTGGCTTGCTGCTGAAGAGGGACAAAACCACAACATCTCTTTTCTTTGAATAGCACCGTTATCACTCTGTGTTAATGAAATGATTTCAGTATTACAAGAAATGAGGTTTTGGAATTCATTCAGTATTACAGGGAATTGGATTGTAACTAGAGCATATTTCAAAAAGAATAAAAGGATCCATGATATGTGCTTAGCTCGTAAAGCACCTAATCCTATATTAATTGTGCTTTGGGCACATCTGCCCTCATGTGAAGGGGACTTTGACAGTGAAGATGAAAATATTGTAATGCTTTTCAAGGCCAAACAGCTCCTCCAGCAGGAGGGCAGTGAAAGAAGAGTTCCACGGGTTGTTCTCCCTTCCCTTCCCTGTCCCAAGCACACACAAAAGCAAACAATGCTACGTTGCACTGTCCTTTGGAGGCTGCAGGAGACTCGGCCTCATGGTACCACATGATGATCCTTTTGCTCTTAGGATTGAGTTTGCGTTAGTTTTTTTCCCCATTTTCGGACAGGGAAAGATCATAGAGGTGTTTAGGTACCACAGTCTGAAATGGAGTAAGTCTTATGCTTTCTCTGTGTCTGTTGTGCTACAAACAAGCAAACATGACACCGTTCATTCCAGCCCAGACTGTGATGCAGAAAGTGCCTGGGTTTATGTGAAGGGAGAGCTCTGCTGGCTTCTCTGGAGAGGAGGGTGAACAGCATAGTGTCCTGGGTTGTAGTATAGACTTGCACAGTGTATTCTATCACCACCTCCGTGAACTGTTGAATCCAAATGTTGGAGCAGTATCTCTCCGGGTCCCCTCTCCCTGGGCCATTCTCTGTTAATGGCTTCTCTAGCACCGCCCCTCCCTCTAGTCGATGTGCTGTTAACGACTCATAGATAACACCCTCCAAGAGTTATCACACTCTCCAGGACTCCTCCTCATGACTCATTCCATTGTAAAATGCTCCGCCCAGGGGGAGGAACCAAGCATTCACAACTAGATATAATCTAGGAGTTTGGGACATTGGCATTAGCATTTGCCCACTGGATTTTCCCAGAGAACTAAAGCTACTGGACCTTTTTCTACGGAATCACTGCATCAGGAAGACCACCTCATCTGGAACTGCTTCCATCACCCTGCTTAGGTTGTGTTCTGACTCTGTCAGTGGTCTTTTGTATTACTGCATTTTATTTTTATTTTATTTTACTTTCTTTTTCTTCTCATTAAACTGTATTTCTGACTCAGAGCCTCTCACGTGTTTTGCTTTCAAACCTCAACGCATAGTCAGATGCAAATCAGACTGAGGGGATATTTAGTTCATCTTCCAGCAGAAGGTGTCCATGAGGTGGTAAAAATGAGAGGGCTTCTGCTGAAATTATTTTTAAGAGCTTTGACCAGTCTGGCAAGCTCCTTCCTCTGTGAAGGGCTGGTTGGACTTCACTTTTCCTGAATCTACATGATTGAGGGCATGAGGATTGAAAAGAAAGATCATGGATGAGATTGTGTACCTGAAATGCAGCAATGCAGTGGTTTTCTAAATTCCACTTCAGACAGTTTGGCCAGCTTTACCAGCTCCAGCATTTTCACTGTTACCGTCCTGTTTGTTCTGTGGTCAGATGAACTCTCTTGCCAGCAGTGATTTCTCTCTTGGTGTTGAGCTGTAAGGAAAGCAGTTGCCATCTGAGGTCACTGGGCTGCACTGAGCCCCTGTTCTCTGCTGCAGAGTTGCTAAATGGCTTTGTGGAGATGGCGTGCAGCTCTGCAGGGCTGCTGAGCTGTGCATGTGGGGCAGTTGGAGTGTTCAGCTGAGCAGAAATGGGCAGAGAGCCTTGCTGGGCAGCTGGGGATTTACACCAGCACAGCTGTACTCAAGCAGAACTTGTTTCTCTCCCTGTCTTGGAGTGATTTTGCATAAATCATTAATTGCCACCTTTGTTTCTTTGCAGCCTGTTCCAGCACTACTGCTACACTCGAGGTGGCATGCGCCACACCTCCTACACCTGCATCTGTGGCAGGTAAGAGGGTAATTTACACTGATCTGTGTGATCTTTATCATCAGCTTCCCCCTGGATATTTGTAAAATTGATCCTTTTAGGCCTGTCATGTGTTTGCAAATGCCATCAGAGTGAGTTCTGGCCTGTTTTCACTGGAAGTGACAGAGGTAAGTGGCTGTCTCTGTCTCCTGAAGACATAACCTGGTAATAGAGTCTGCTGCACTCCAGAGGTTCCCACATGGCTGCTGCTGCTGCCAGGATCGTGTTTATGCTCACCCCTGTGCTGCAGTTGGCTTTTTTTATTGAATAACATCATGGAGAAGGGCTTTAGAGCTGTTCTCTGTTGCTCAAAAATACTTTCTTTGAAATACACCTTAAGTATTTCTTATCTTCCTCAAAATTCTATGTCTCAAAGATTAGGATGCAATTAAACCTATCTCCTTGGAATTTGGAATATTTTGCTTTCTCTGCTTCTTGCTGAACAGCTAGTGTTGAAGGTCACTGTAGTGGGGAAAGTAGTATAAAAGTTCTGCCTGCAGTTGTAGGAATGCACAAGAGAACAGTGTGGGATACATGCTGAAGAACAGCTGTGTGCTTCATGCAGAGATTAATCTTACTTAGTGGAATTAATCCAATCAGAGATGTATGAAAGTTAGATGAGCCATATATGTTGGTATATATGTTCCACTTGTTCTGCTGCTACTCAGAAACATTTGCCCTACACCGAGGTCACATACACTCACAAAAGATGATTTTTATGTTAATGGCAATAATGCTATATTGCTTTGAAGGTAATAAGAACAATTAGCACCTTCACTTCTTTCTGCAGTTTACTCAATTGCTTATTTGTAAATGCAATTTTCCAATTTATTTGCAAAATTGCAGCAGAAGCATGAGCAGTTTTATGGCAAATTGTGTATCTAAATTGTCTGAAAAGTTTCCTGGTTTAACTTGATTGTCTAACTTGAGCATTAACATCCTGGTGGAATGAGACTCCGTCTCTAAGCTTTTGTCACAGGCAGGGGTGGTGTGATTGTTCTTCACCTTCTCTTACAGTGGATCAGAAGCTGTGCTGCAGGATTGTTTTGGGTGCTGCTGGTCCAGTCACTAAACCTCTAGAACTGTTCAGACAGTGTTTGTGTGGCGGGTCCTTGTGACCTGTGGGAACAGGGCTGAAGAACCCAGGAGCTGCATTACACATCCTGGGGAGCCCTGGAGGAGGGAAGCTCCAAGAGTATCTCCGAGCTGGGTGCTGACAGGAGCTCCCTGGGCATCCCGTCCTGCTCTGCAGGGTGTGGGGCTGGTGTTAGAGCTGCCTCTGAGCAGCTGGAGAATTTAAAACACAGACAAGGGCTGTCCTTGGAATGCAAGATCTAAACAACATTGTGACTCACTGTTGTTAGGATCTGGCATCCTATCCTACCACTAGAATTAAAAGTGCAGACAAACTTGATTTAGAAAAAAAATAATTACATGAGATTGCAATTTACAGACAAAGGTCTTTGTATTCCATGTTCTAACTATGAGTGATGAAGTAAGAATGAATAATATTAACAGTTTGAAGCCAGTTCCTAATGAGTGAATTCAATTAACATAATAATGGCAAAAATAATAGACATTTTTTAATACTGTGAAAATGTCATGCATTGTAAATATTTCACTTAACTACATTTACAGCTAAAAATAGCTTTTGCAATTAGGATTTTTGCATATTTTATTCCATTCATGCTGAATTTTGTATTTTCCTGAACACTTAAAATGAGCATATTTTGACAGGATCTTTCCTTTTTAAGATTACAGGCCTGTTAGTAGTTTCCATAGAAAAGAATAATCCTTTTAAATAAAAAAAAAACAAGTTTGTTATTCAAATTTTTTCAAAAATATGCTGATGAAACTGGAAATCAGGAGTAATCAATATGATATTTTAGTACAGGAATAAATCACTTGTCATGTGATGGGTACACTTATTTATTGCTGTCCCTGTGCAGTGTTACATTCTTGAGGAGATGCTAAATGAATATTTGGTGTCACCAAAAATGCTCAATATGTTCACTGTTATTATGAGAATAACAACACACAGTGATGAGTGTGACCTTATGAGATTAGTCCTGTAGTTGGTGACACTTCCAAACACTGTCAGCTGGGGAGAGGTTTGAACTGCAGACATCACTAAATGTCATGAAAGGAGGATGGGAGCATTGGTTAATCATCCTTGGATATATTTGGCACTCATCTACAAAGTGCTACTTCCAAGTAGTGTCCAAATGCTAATGAATTATTCACTCCAGGGCCTAAGGGTACCAGGGAACCATTTTTCCAAGTGGGAAAACAAGGGAATCCATTCGCAGTGTGCTGGTGATGCTGGGGTGGATGGCACCCACTGGGAAGCAGGTGCAGAGGTTCCAGCTGGAGTTAGGTGGTGGTGGAGGCATTGGTATCTCTTGGAACCACCACAGAAGCTGCCACCAGCTGCTGCTTGTTACTCTCTCCTCTTAAACTCAGGTTCAGATCTCCTTGGCTGATGTTTCTTGGCAGATGACAGCTCTCATCTGTGCTATCAGTCATTAAGACTGTGCAGTGAAATGTCTTCTTCTATCTGAGGGTCACCATAAGTGAAGCTTTTTGGACCAGATTACGATACTGAATCTGCTTTTCTTTCTTCCACTTCAGTACAAATTTTTAAGATTTCATGCCTTAGTCAAAAAAGTGGCAAGAAGGGTCAAAAACTTTCTTCTGGGTTGATTTTATGATGATTTAAGTCATGATGGAAATAGGTTCCAGTTTTAGTCAATGATCTTTTGTTTTTTCTTTAGATGGTCTTAATATAGAGCTACTAGCTATACTTTTTGTAGTGCTTGATAGCATAGCCCTATTCTTAAAATATTGCTGACATTTCTCCTCTTTCTTCTAATAATTTGTTTTCAGGGTGCTTTCTGATCTAAAATGCATCTTGGGGAATTGTTTTCCTTTGCTAATAATCAGAATCTCTTATTACATTCTCAGTGGTGTTAATTTGCAGATCTTCTGCTGCTTTGTGTAATTTTTTCTGTAACAAACATGTCTCTTTGACACCAGTTAGAAGCAAGTTATTCAAGGAATAAAAATGGATACACAGAAACTTCCTGGAGGGTTTTTCAGGTTGGCTGCCTGAAGGGGAGCATCACCTCATGTGTGGTGATTTTCAGAGGTGCTAATGGAAAAAAAGGCAGCGAAGCCAGTGATCCTCCCCTCCCCACAGCACTTCATCTTAAACCAAATTCATCTTAAACCACCTAACTTCATCTTAAATGGCAACTTGGGGCTCGAATGCCAGACCTTGCGACTGTTGCCTCTTGGAAAAGAAAGAAATAGCTTCTACATGGAGGCTCATTTGCTTTGCCAGTGGCTGGGGGTTTTGTTTAAATTGTTTTAAAGCCACCTTGAAAAGCTTACTGAATCAGTGTGAACAATTTCTGGCTAACTGTAGCATTTCCTTGTGGATACACATCATTTCTGTAGCATTGCTGCAGAAGCATCTTCCTGCCTTCATCTCAGGGCAGTGGTAAAGATGCACCCTGCAGGGAGATTGGACATGCACCTCTTAGCAGGAACCCACTGGAGCTTTCCATGCTGCTGTCTTAATTTGGGTCAGCAGTGCATTTCTGAGTCAGGCTCTCCCACTCCTCCTCAGCTGCAGGGCCTGCTCAGAGCAGTCCTGCAGTGCACGTGCTGGATTTGTTCTGGGTGAAAAGCAGCTGGGAGAGCTTCCAGGAGCAGGTGAGCTCTGCCACGGTTGCTGATGGGTGTTGAGCCCGGGGTATCTGCCCAGAGCCAGTGTCAGAGGAGCAGACCCTCTCAGGCCAATAAATCCCTCAGCCAAACCCCTGAAATGCATCTGGTGTGCAGATCTGGTCTCCATCACCAACTGTGCTCTGTGTGCTGTGATCCCCTGTGTGTGACAGAGCCAAGATGTGCCTGACAGATCAGGAGCCTCCAATGCCAACAAAGATTGTGCCTGCTGAACGCTTCACCAACGGTGCTGAGAGACAGATCCTTCCTGCAGCTCCCAGCACAGCTGCTGCTGAGCCTGACAGAAAGAGTTTGTAAACTAAAACCTTCACTTTCAAATGTGCAAAAGAAAGCCCTCATCTTTGTATTTGCAATGCATTTTGTTGAAGGCATTTGTGCAGTTGTCAAATTTGAGTATGTGACTTATTTATGTACTGGTATGGTGCATGTCACTGAGGGTGCCAGCATATCTTGATAAGTAAACGAGCTGTCTGTAGATACATAAGCATGGAGTCATGCCCTTAAGGTTCATGATAATTTTTTAAAAGTTGATCATAAATATATGCATGTGCTGTTTGCTTCTCCTACTTTATCCCCAGATTTGGAGGGAGATAAGGGATAGTGTCTGCAGCTAAAATTCTGACAAACTGCTGTGGAGTGTGTATGTGCACGTCAGCTGTTGGTGGTTTTTTATTATTTCTTGTGTTTTTCCATAAACACCAAACAATGTCATGCAAGATCATTCCAGTTGCTTCTGCATGCCATCCTCCCAAAATTTTATCCCTCCACCTGGGAAGCAGTTCTTGAGGCAGGAAGTGATGCTGCAGCTCAGGGGTGGGAGCAGGGAGCAGCACCTGTCACCTGATGTGAGAGCTCAGGCTGGGAACACAGCTCAGGCTGGGAACACAGACTGAGAACACAGCTCAGACTGGGAACACAAACTGGGAACACAGCTCAGACTGGGAACACAGCTCAGACTGGGAACACAGACTGGGAACACAGCTCAGACTGGGAACACAGCTCAGGCTGGGAACACAGACTGGGAACACAGCTCAGACTGAGAACACAGCTCAGACTGGGAACACAGACTGGGAACACAGCTCAGACTGGGAACACAGACTGGGAACACAGCTCAGGCTGGGAACACAGCTCCCATTGGACACAGCCTGGCACAGAAGACCTTTTCTTTTGACTGCACTCCACTGCCCTAGTACAGATTTTTTTCTTCAGGTAGAGTAAACTAATTTTGAAAGTGTCCTGATGTGGAAAATATTCCAACAGAGGCCAGGAGACAGATCATCCCAGAAAGAAGCTGATGTCTGTCTTCATCTTATATACAGGCTTTCTGGGTCCATTTTTAGCTATCTGCACAGCAGCAGAGGTTCTCAAGTCCAGCAAGGAAAAATCATCCAGGCAGTTGTGAAACTGTGCTTAAGCCATTGGACCAGCATCACAAAATGGATGTTTTGCAGCCTTAGTTCTCTGGGGCTTTTTAACTCTTGATTTAAAAACTTCTCACTTCTCTATCTTTTCTGTTTGGAGTGTGTATCATTTTATGAAGTACACTTGTACCAGAAAATCATCCCCAAGATTCTAAAATATCACCTTTCACTGTCTTATTACATAGTGATTCTTATATGCTAAAAATAGTTAACAATAAATACTTTTTAAAAAATATCAGTGTAGAATTATTCAGGTTGTAAAAGCCCTCTGAGATCTATCAGTCTATCCATGAACCCAGCACTGCCAAGTTCACTGCTCACCTGTGTCCTCAAGTGCCACAGCTACATGTTTTAGCTACATTTTTAAATACTTCCAAGGACATAGTCCAGCCATTTAGATTGAAAGCCTGCAGAAACTTACTACTTTCTACTCCATAATCATTGTTTATGAAATTATCTGAATGCCCGATGATCTGTTAAATATCTAATATCACAAGTACTTCATGTATCTTGAAGGTAATCTCTTTTTGGATACAGTGTATGCTCACTGTTTTTGTAATTGCACACATCAGAAGTCTACTGTGAGAAGTATGTCAGATGTCACATTTACTCCAGATACAACAAAAGATTGATTGAAATTGAACCTCAGATTCCTGTCATCCAAGATACAAAGCTGTTCCAGCATCACCACTTGAAAGAAGCAGATTTGAGCAGGGTGAGCAATGAAAGGTTTTGATAAAAGCTGAGGTACAGGCTGGCAAGTGAGCTGGAGGGGTTGGAGAGAAGCTGCAGTAACCCTGTCCCAACATGTGTATTTTTGGATGTGATGTAATTCTTCCAGCTTTTTGAAGAGAAAAAGTGAGAGCATCTATCTGAAGAGAACAGTGAAAGAAAAATAGGTAGAGCTTGAGATCTTTATCAGCCTTTTAAATGACATTTTATAGACCCAGAGGAATATCAGTAGGCAGCAGATGATGCCAAGGCCAAATGTAGGTCACTTAGTGGATCATGGAACTTTAGAACAACAGAACAAGTGTCCATCCTTCTCTGGAGCTGTTTTATTCTTGTGAATCAGCAGTTTACTCTGAAAGGTTTCCAGGAATACAAATCTTTTCTTTGCAATGTGATTTTTCAACAGCAGGTAAGAAGAGAGTGACAGTTTTCATACCTTCTGCTGCTGCTGGCATTGCAAGCTGTGAGTGTTCCCCAGGCAGTGCATCCCCCCCAGCAGGGACCACCTGGAGCCATGCCAGAGGGGAGCTGGAGCTGTTCCCTCAGACAGTTCAGTTTCTCCAGCCCTAGTGATTCCTAGAGTGTTTCAAATGTCAGATTCTACTCCATTGAAAGTTAGTTTGTTTTATGCCTCAGACTACTTAAACTTGACTAGGGGAAAATAGCACTAAGTACTTAAAATAAACAACAAACAAACAAAAAAATCCCCACCAGAAAATATTAAATGGGTGTAAATTGAAAAATTACTTGTGCATAATTTTTTCCTTTACACTGTCATGGACACAGGAAATATTCCTCTGAACTGTGCCGTGTTCCCTCTGCAGCAAGGTGCTGTCTTAGAGGCAGAGGAGCAGGATTCCTGTGCCAGGCCCATCTCTGCTGCACAGGGCAGGGATTGTGACAGCCCTCACAGCCTGCTTTCTATGTGAATACACTGATGCTTACAGTGTTCCTTCTTGTCATGTGAATGTGTGTGTTAGTGTTTCTTCTGCCACTAATTGTGCTCATTTTCTTTTCTGCCCATCAGTGGGGAGAACTCATCTGTTTTGCACTATGGCCATGCTGGAGCCCCACATGACAGGACTATTGAAGATGGAGACTTATGGTGAGTAAAGGGTTAGAGCTGCTTTGATATTTTTGGTTCACTACTGCTCTTTCCATACAGGAATTGTATGTACTCTTAGAAAAAGGATGACTGCATACTGATAAAAAGTCAATAAATCTTTAAAATAGAAGGTACCTCTGCATGCCAAATTATTCTGATTTCTTCCAAAGGTCCTGTACAGCTGCATCTCCCGTTGAAAGGAAGAAAGAGGTATTGTTTCAAACACTTCTGCACCCGAGGCACTTAGAATTTAGTTTAAGAAATGGCTGTATTCTAAGTAAAAGGGCAGTTGCAGAATTTGTCATTTGAGTTTGCTCTGGACCTCAGATCCAAACCTCAGATCCAAACCTCAGCTCTGGTGGTGGGGTGGAGGATCGTGAGAGTGTTGGCTGCTTTTAGAGACTTGCAGGAAATTGCAGAATGGATTAGATCTTCCAAATGCCTATGTGCACACAGACACCCTGACAAGAAGGCAGAGATTAGAATGTGTGAAGACATCAAACTCAGTTCAGGCCAGGGACGGGTGCTTCTAGTTCTGTGCTGTGCCAAAAACTTCCTGTGAAGGTTTCCTTAGAGTTCAGTGGTGTGTAATACAGCTGCAATAACCATAAAGTTTTCTCTATGTGTATTACATGTCCACATGCTTTGCAGTGTCACTGCAGGTAAAAGCAGAGGGAATGGAAGCACCAAATACCTTCCCATAAATTGAAAGACAGACTTACTTATCTGCTGTTTAATGTATCAGATCATAACTTTCATACTTCACCTCCAAAGACATGGGTCAAAAATTTGTCTTGGTTTATAAAAATGCAAAACTGGTTTTGGAGAAGTTAATCACTGACATTCAGTGGAAGACTTGTATTGGATTACCCTTGTAGCCTGTGCAGGAAGAGTGTAGGTGTGTATTTTTACAGTGGAATGTAAATGCATGAAGAAAAGCTAATTAGTATTATCATTGATAAGCTCAAAACCTATTATGGAAAACAAATTGATTCTCAGAAGTTAAAAAATACACCTTATTGGCTAAAGTTCCAGGCACATCTTCAGGTGCTGCACAGTGAACTTCTGGAATTACAGATAGATAGTTTTACAATAGTGTAAAAACTTTTTAAAAAGCTTCTTGTATAATAGTTTATGTATTATCTTCAGCTGTGGTTAATAGCTACCCATCAAGTACTAAAGTTAATTTATTGCAGGGCAATAGTTTTGATTTATGATTATGTTATGTTTGGGTAGATAATATACTATGAGCATTTTTTTGATCAGGAAGGACGTACCAATATGAAAGTGTATCAGCTGTGCCATTCAATTAAATTTAAAAAAGGAGGTGTGTAGCATACAGGAAATCTCAGCATATGTTACTGAGAGAAGATATGCCACAGTGCATGATGATATCCCATATTTAAAACTAAGGTCTTTAAACAGTGAGGGAGACCTCAGGGTGAAGGGTCTGTGTGGGAATCTTTCACTTACAGTCTCCAGGGGCAGTTTAGTGGATGGCTCTAGTCCTTTTAAACCACCAGAGCTCATACAAGACTCTTTGCAAACCCTTATTTTCTGCAGTACTGGAGAAGTCTTTAAAATGTTTGGGTTTTATCAGCCTCAGGTATCTCAGTGTCAGGAAACCATCACCTACAAAGTACATCGATCCCTTCAGCATTTCCAGACTGCTGAGCAGCACCCCTGCCTCAACAGAGAGACAGAGCAAGGCTGAGCAGAGGCTGCAATCAGCTCCTGCTGCAGTGGGCTGGCGGCACCCTGCTCCTGCTGGGATGTGTTCAGCAAAGGGAGCCCCAGATGTGCAAACAGCTGCCAGGCTCCAGCCACTGCCCTGCCTTTCGCACTGCCTGACACACAGCAGACTCTGCTCCACACTGCCTTCTTTGGATTTATTTGATTCTCAAGGGAGAATAAAAAAAATAAGAAGAAAAAGTGATTTAATTTCTGTAAAGACAATTTAAAACCACTCATTTTCCACAGTTAATAACAGTGTTTCAGAAAAAGTCTTGAGGTGTAGCATACATGAGCAGCATACAAATTCTGCCAAGGCACTGCCTGAGTGCTCTCACTGTGTGACTTTCCAAATGCCTGATTTGGGTGTAGAAGGGTGTGTGTGTGTGCATACAGAGGAGGCATTAAAATGACAGTGAGCTGATTTGTCTGTGGATATTAGCATTTGTATATTGGCTTTCAATTAAGCTTTTTAATAGCTGTGGGGAGCCCTCTGTTGGATAGTCTTAGGAAGCCCTGAGCATGGGGAAAAATTGATTTTCTTTTTGGTGAAAAAGAGGTAAGAGTATTTTCAGGGTTATTTGTGTTTTCTGCCAGCGTTTTGGCATAACATCAATTTAACTATTTATAGAGTTGTACATAATAGAATTGGAAGACTGGGTATTTGGTATGATTTTTAATAAATTATTCAGTAGAACTTCATGTCGTTTTCTCAACATTACTTAGTGGATATGAATAACATTCATGGATTTTGTAGAAATGTGCTGCTCAGTTTTTTTTTTTTTAATGTACAAAGCAGTGCAGTGCAGTAAGTATCATAAATAAGTCAACTAAGCACCTGAATATTAGAAAAAATACATTTAGAAGACTGTGGCTTTTCTTCTGTGAAATGCTTGAGTGCATGCATTGTTTGCTCTTTTAAAAGTATAAGTAACAAGGATTTAGTTGTATCAAAATAAGATCATAGGCCAAAATATTTGTGCTATTTCACTTGTATGTCTGTTTTTAAGGCTGTTATTCTGACTTCTTCGTCAAAAGCTGTGGCAGGTTTAGAAAAGCCTGGCTTTATGATGTTCTTTTTTTAAAATTAACCTATATCAAGTGGGTTTATTGCTTCTGTAAGAAACTGGTATGGTATTGCATCTCTGACACTGCATCGTAATCCACACTTTTTATAGGTACAGCTTCTGCACTAAAAGATGCCAGTGCAAAACAAAGGACTATCAAGGGAATTTCTGACACTTCTTATTAATACACACTGTCTTGCTAAGCAGGGCTATTCTTTTCAGTCTGTTAAATATTGAAATAGCTATCCAACACAAAGCACTGTGACTGACAGAGAAAGAAATCCATGTTTTTAGGGAAGTTTAGGTGTTCAGGATACAAATGTTTAACTGGTATGGATATTAAAAGCAAATATTGCAATAGCAGCAAGTCAGTGTTTTGTATAAAAGATTCATATACTGTAACATTCTGTGGTGAACATTGAAATTATGGATTTGCTCTAAACCAAACACTTTCCCTAAGCAGGTGTTTGTTGTCTCTGTAGTCAGAAAGGTGATCCAGGTAAAGGCTGAGTCACCACTGTAGGCACTTGGCCCTTTTACTCAGTATTAACTTTAAATAAAATCTTCTGCTTGGAATGTTGCAAAAATCACAGCTTACAGTGATGATGTATGGCCAGGCTGTTCACAAATGCTGGTTTTCTTCTGTCATCTTAAAGCTCTGACAGCTTGGATTGGAACTGAGCCCTGGCCTGACACTCACTGCATCCTCTGCAGGTGTCTCATTACTAACTGGATGCCAGGACCTCTTCTGTTTCTGCACTGAGGCTGTACCTGCATTTGGTAGTAGGAAAAGTGGAGTCATGAGCTAAAGGACTTGTTGGAGTTTGCAATCTCCTGCCTTGCACACAAGAAGCTTTCAGCAGTTTGGAAAACCAAAGGTCTTTGAAAGTTTGGTGAGTTCTAGAATGAAATGAAAAGCTGCTACTCAAGAAGACAATAACCCAAATAAATTGAAGGAGTAGAAATCTGAGTCCTTTAGGCACAGATCAAGAGCCAATGTGCACCTGGAGCTGCTGCTCATCCAATGGCAGCCCCCACGTGGTTCATTCTTCTGGGCACATGTCTCATGAGCAGTTTTGCTTTTGTTCACACTGCAGAAAGATATTGGATCAGCTGTTAGAGGGCCCCTGTGGGAGGGTAAACTCTGGTTTCAGCTCTCCTAATTGGCTGGAAGTTATGACTTGACCCTGGCAAGCAGCACCCAGAACAAGCTCAGTAAGAACCAATGTGCTTCTGTGGAAAGTGTTGTCTCAAAAGATCAGCATCTGCCATCTGGAAAATGAAAGCTTCCTTGAAAATAGTGGAAGCAAATTGCCTTGGGTGCTCCTTTCTGCCTGCTGCCCTTGGCCTGGCAGTGCTGCAGTGTGGAGTCACCCATGGCTGGGGAGAGAGGGGAAGGGAGAACACTGAACATCAAAGCCACGGCAGCAGAGAAGGCCTGGGGCAAGGCAAATGTCTCTGCTCACCTTTGTGGTCTGCTGGTTTATTCTGGAAAGCACCAGAGATGTGAATCTGAAGTGTACATTTTATGTTTTGATTTGAGAAGTTTTTGAGTACAATTGCAGTTTATTGCATTTGATTTGCAGCCTGGTGGCTCCTGCAGCCTGGCTTGGTGAGTTCCTGGCATTGCCACATGCCAAATGCATGGCAGTAGGTGCTTGTTCTCTTGCAGTTGAGCAGCAGGGCTCCTGCAATGTTTGGTAAATAGAAAATGCTCCTGTGATCTTAAAATAAAGGTTGATTCTTCATGATGAGGCTTACACTTAAATATTAGAAATGTAAGAAAATCAGCCTGACCCCAGATGTAACTGAAATGGATGCAGCTATTCCCTGGGGTGCTTTTCTGCAGGTGACATGAGTTACTGATCTTGGTTTTTTATGGCATCTGACAAATGTATCTCAGTGAAAATTCAGCACTTTGTAAACAACGCTCATTGGCAGGTTTGCCAACCTTCAAGCCCTTAATGACATTTTGGAGGGTTAGTAGGTCCATTTTGGCTTTGCAAAATAATGAAAATAATTGTTGTTCTGCTTCTGCAAAAAAAAGGGCATTTTTAACGTTTTGAAATACCCTCCTAAGCTAGAATGTTAATGAACAGCAGAGCCTGAGGATGCACAGGGTCTGCTCCAACCCCAGGAGCACAGGCACTCACCTGGGCAGGGCCTGCTGGCAGCTGGAGGGGGACACTGCTCCTCGCTGGAGCCAGGGCCACAGTGGGATTGATTAAGAGGTCTTGGATGAAAGTATAAATAAGAAGAGTACAACCAGCATCAACTGCTTGGGAAGTACAGCAAACCTAAGAGAGAATCCATTAACCTTGTATTCACAGTGGGACTATCTATTATTTATAAAATAAAACTAGCTTTTAGAAGTTTAAATAGAAGCAGGTTGGATCATCCAATGGGATGTTGTCTTTTATTTTATTTGACTGTTTAATACTCATTTAATTAATTGATTATTGATTACTTATTTCATTGAAATGATTGATTGATTTCAATGACAGCATTGGGCAGAGTATGGTATCCTTGGTGAAACAGAATGTCTCTCACTGCTGTTCCCATGATGTGCCATCACTGCTGTGCATGACAGTAAAAGTTCTACCTGGAAATTGTTTTATTGCGTTTGTGTACCAGAAAGCTTTGTTAGTGTCACAAAACCAAACACATCTGTCATAAAAGTACAATCTTAGCATCATTTTAAATTATTTAAATGTGTCTTGGCTATATCAACAAGCACAGTTGTTGCTGAGTCAAATGATAGAGCTGGGGATATGGAAAACTGTCCAGTATTGCAAAAGGCCTTTATCTGAATAGTTTAACTCCGAGGCATATTTTTCTTTCTACTTCTTTCCTTAATATCCCAGTGCAAATTTAAATCCTCAGAATAATACTGACAGCAGGGGGCGCTAAAATAAGAGCTGTGGAAAGAAGTGAGCTTTGCCCAAGTTTTCATATTGGTAACATCCTGTACTCGCCAGAACAAACACTCAGCAGCCTTCTGGGAGCAGTGCCTTCACATGTATGTGCTCTGCTCAACTTGTCAGACTTGGGTTTCTTTCCTTCCCTTTGGCACTTGTATGTAGCTTTGGGTGTTTTCTTTTTATTATTACTTGTGGTGCTCTCAAAAGATCCTTCAAGCACCTCTCCTATTGTCATTTCAGGAGCTTTGCTCATCACAGGAAGTTTTTCCTGGCTGCAAGTACAGGTAGTTGTAGAAGGTTGTTGTGGATGAAGCAGAGGGAAGATGTTCAGTGTTTTGGGCTTTTTATTTTTAATGACTGAGAAGGGACAAAGGACAGTTTTCAGGCTCCCTGGAGTGGCTGGTGACTCCAGGGTGTGTAATGGGAAGGGTTGGGTTGGAGATCAGGGAAAGGTTCTTCCCCCAGAGGGTGCTGGCACTGCCCAGGCTCCCCAGGGAACGGGCACAGCCCCGAGGCTGCCAGAGCTCCAGGAGCCTTTGGACACCAGGGGGGATTGTTGGGGGTCTGGGCAGGGACAGGGGCTGGGCTGGGTGATCCTTTTGGATCCCTTCCAATTCAGCCTATTCTGTGATTCTGTGAAGAATACCACAAAGGAAAGTTGCTTCTTGCAAGAGCTGCCCAGATTCAGCCAGATTCATGGCTAAGCCTTCTATCAATGAAAACAAAAGTTACTTTGCTGATTTTAATTCTTTGACCTCAAAGCATAATATACAGTTTTCTACAATCAAAATTTTGTCAATTCATTTATAATCCATGTGTATTAATCTTTTATATATGCAGACACTCTGCTTCTGCTGCATACATATTGCATTTAAATGATATCCACAGATTTATTGTAATATTATACAATTTTATTTGTAGTAAATGCACTATTCTCTTCTTTGGAGGAATGAGTAAGTGTAAGACTTTCTGTGAGTACTGAGTGGCTGTCATTTGTTTCAGGAAAGTATTGGAAACATTTCAATAAGTCAAGAAAAGATTTTGGTGAGCTTGAAAAAGGTATACCAGAAAAGATGATCAAAGTTTGCTGTATCTGTTTTCCAAAGTAGTTTTTGGAATTCTCAGTATTTTATCGAGTTTTATAACACTGGTATCAACCTAGAACCAAAACTCATTTGTCCAGGTGGGGGCAATGTTGCATTTAAAAAGCAGGAACTGACCCTCTTTTTCCATCAGATAATAGAAGCCCTTCCTTTTCCAACCCAAGTCCTCCAGTGTCTGCTATTAAACCCATCTATCCTACGGTACAAAAGATTGTATTTATAACTTCTTGCAAGCACTGCTTGTAAGATCTCAGGATGTTAATGTGTCAGGTGTAAATGCTCAACTATTTTATGTGGGTGAGACTAGTATTTTCACTTGGCCTTGTGCACTTTTATGTATTTGAAGTTCAGTGCTGTAATAATATGCAAAAATTATGGTTAGCTTTAACTTTTCAGTCTGCAATTTTGAAACAGCTTGTTGGTAGTAATGGTTTTGTTTCTAATAATAATACAAAGTACATTGCTACTACTTACTGGTTGATTGCAAAATTAACTGGCTATCCATTTCTGAAATAATTCCTTTGGCTTGATTCCTCTTGTTTGATTAATATTTACTGTTTTCATCAAGTGTAGGTATTTTTCATTTTGTTGTACCTATGGACTATATTAATTTTATGCTAATTCAGAAAAATTGAATTTGATTAAAAATAGAGAAATGTGTTTGCTAGAATTAACAATAATTTTGCTGTAATTGAATGTGTTCTGTTAGTACTGGTTAATCCAGGCTGTGAGGTTGCTTGCTGTCAGAAATGTGTAAGCTTTTTCACCAAAGCCCTGATCACTAAGTATTAGTAGTGTGTTTGCTGTAACAAATTTTAGCTTTCCTTAAAGTGCTGTATTATGGTCTGCCTTGTAATTTTTGCTGTCTCTAATGTATGTGAAATGCCTTTTTAATTGTCAACTGTAAGTTTTATCTGTCACAGTTTTAGTGTAGCACTCCAGCCTATTCTGAAAAAAACCTGGCTTCTGTTGGACTTGTAATCTACTTTTTGTGGTGGTCTTTAACACAAATACACATGAAGTGTGACAGAAGTACTCTTGATGGATGTTGCTTGTATTGGATAGAGTTCAGTAGCAAAATCCTTCTCATTGGTGTGGGGAACTCAATTGGGTAGGTCAAAATACAATTTTAGTGGGAGTCTGCCTGGCTTTTAAACACTGTATGGCTCAGAGGGAAGGTACAGTTACCCCAACACAACTCCTGGGTGTTCCCCTGAACCAGATGTAATTCCCAGTCAGGGAATTGTATTCAGGTCAGTGTTAGTGTTCTCTTGTGTCTGTGCAGAGCACCTGTGGTTACCCCTGGCAGAGGCACAGTGTGGCAGAGCTCAGGAGGGGTCCTGCTGCTGTGCTGCTGCCCCACACCAGGGCTGAGGTGCTCAGGGCAGGAGCATTTCTGATTGCATTGGCACAAGGCAGTGCTGTCCTTCCACTGCATGTGCTGCCATGGACAGTGGGTGCTTCTTTCCAATAGCAGAGAAGTGTTCTTACAGGAGAATAACATGCTCAGCTGGGGAATAGGCAGCCTCCTTTTTGGAAATACTGGTTGCTACCTTCACTACTGTGCACTTGGCTTGAACTTTTGCACATGTCCATGGAAAGGCTAATGACTGTCTTCTCAGGGAGTTTTTATTCAGTTGTCAGCTTCTGTAGAGTATTCTAAAACTCCTGTCTGTTGCATTCCCTTTGAGAACTGATAATCTGGAGGTTGCTTGAACAATCAACAAAACAACCATAGGCTGTCAAACTGAGTGAACCTGTGCCATTGGACACTTGGCCCAGTTTTCACCATGGAGGGACATTGGAAGTGTTAGCCTTTTACTTTCATGGATACATGTGTGAGCATGCACATACATAAGAAAACTTGACAATATTTACAGTAAAATCATTAAGTAAGGTCTGAGCCTTCTTCCCTTGTATTCTGATGGTTGTTTGCCAAGGCTGGGCAACACAGGCCAGAGTGTCCAGAAACAGCTGCTGAAAGGCTGAGTAAGGTGGTAGTTCTGAATGGCAGCACCCAAGAGTCATGGCCTGTACTGGAGGTATGAAACTTTTACAAATTCACTTTCAGTACCTTCCACTTCTCAGGAGACATCTAGAAATGGACTGGCTTGGTCAGCTGCAGGAGTTCACTCACTTGCAGAGGTGGCTGTGCTGTTCTTACCCTGTGAGGGTGACACACATTCTGCTGAGGAGCCTGGGAGGTTTGCTGTCGTGTTGGTTGGGAAGTACTCAGCTGCCAGTACAGGTTTCTCCCTGAATGCTCCCCTCTCTTCCCTGCTGCCCCTTGTTTGAGCAAGTCAGCTGCACCATGAGTGCCCCAGATCCTGCCTTTCCAATGGGGAGGCTCCTAATGGATGGAAACCAGCCAAAACTTGGGGATTGTGCCATCTCTGCTGACTGTTCATCCAACTGTCTCTGCTAAAGAGAATACTCTGCTAAGGACAGTAAGTTGAGAGACTTACTAAATATGTCTGTTAAAAGTGGATAATAATTAGGGTAGTAAAGACACAAAAAAAGAAATCATCCAATCAGCAAAAAGTCAAGTCAGATAGGTAACCCTTTGGTCAGAACTTCCCCTGACCCTGCTCATGGTCTCTGGCACACTGTCAGCATGGATCTGGCTGAGGTTTTCAGCTGCCTTCTGCATCTTGTGGGACCCTCATTGCTGTCACCTCCTTCCCCCAACCCAGCAGTACTGCCATGGTGCTTCCAGTACTTGTTATTTGTGTGCAGCACCTCTGTATCAGAAACATCCCTCTGCTTTAGCTGAAACACTGAGAATGGCACTTGGGAGCAAATTTATCTGTGAACAAGCCCATCAGAAGATTTTTTGGCTCTTTGCTCTGGGCAAACTTAACATTTTTAAGAAGGCATTAATGTAAACTGCATGGGGGTAGAAGAGGCCTTATATTTGATCATGGAAATGGATTGTTTTAGCAGAGAAGCTTAAGGAGCTCATCACAGATTTCTTCAAGAGATAAATGCTGTAAGCAAGGGACTCCTTCTTAGCCTGTGTATGAAAATAGCAATCTTACTGCTATACGTGGGTGTTTACTGAGCCAGCTCTTACCTGCAGCTCATCTGGTGGATTCAGTGAGATTTAGATTTCATATCCCGTGGGAGGAATGGGTCTGAAGGCCTGCTTGGCACAAATCATTGTAAGAGAGGACACTCCCACACACTGTTGTTGGTTTTTTCTCAGCATCAAGGCTGAAGCAGCAGAGCAGGGGCACAGCACCCACCTCCACACTGCTGCTCTGATTCTGTGAGCCAGTGTCCTGTGTCTGTGACAGTGAGGGGAAACCCTGAGCAGTGCAGGCACCAACACCTGGTGAAGCTTTTGTGTTTGGTTGCTTTCTTTTATTTTTTTCTGATTTAGTCCAGCCAGCTCAAACTTTTGTGTTTTCTTGCTACAGCCACTGAAGTCTCCAGCTGGAACTGTAGAGATACAGGCAGGGAATCCTCTCTCATTCAAAATTCAATGTAGACAGAGATACTTATTTTTATCACACTCTTTCTATCTGAGCAAAGCTTAGTTAGTGGAGGATCTTGTCATCTTCTGTGAGAAAAGTTTGAGAAAGGCTCCCATTGTCTTTGAAATATTTCAGGAAAGTCTATGAAGTGAGACAGCAGTACAAGATGAGCGATGACAAGTTTTGGAGAAGGTAGACAAGTTGAAAAGACACAGCTGAGGAGACACAACAGGTGTGGGACCACATGGTTACCTAACTTGCAGCTGGGTGGAGAGTAGTCATGCAGCTGTGACTGCATTTACCTGTGTGGCTACAGCCTCTTCTTTTGAACGGGAGGCTTGAATGGAAACTTGATTTCTTGTGAATACCTAGAATTGAATTTCCAACAGAAAAAGCATTCTCCAACACTTTTTAAAGGTTATTCTTGACTCTGTGGGTGCTGATGACAAAAAGCTGGCTTTAAACCAGTGGGTCAAGCTTGGCTTCAACAAAGCCAGTACAAGTTCCATGTCTTCCATGTCAGATGGAAGCTGGTAACAGCAAGGCTTCTCTTAAAAAACCTCTTCCTGAGCATGGTAAGACTATACACTGTACTGTCCCAATTCTCTCTTGGGGTTTGTGATGTTACCTTACCCAGTGTTGCTTTTTTAATTGACTAGCTCTTGGCTAGTTAAGTGTATAAAAAAGTATGTGTCACTTATCTCTCTGTTTTCTTCCTTGTGATATCATTTGCAGTAATTCATTCTTGTGGTCTCCTATTAAACCACTCTGTTTCCAAATCAGTTGGCCTGTTTCCAAAATGTGTCTCACAGAAATGCTGATACCTCGCTCCCTTAAGCTTGAAATTGCTTTAGAAGTGTTTAACCAAACAAACGGTTGGATTTGTTGGTGTGTGAATACTTAAGGATTTAATTGCTGCATGAAGTGTAAAGCACAGAGTGCACCCTGTGAACTCAGAGCAGGCAATGCTGAGATCACATAGCAGAAATCTCCAGCTGGGGATGACTTGCTTTTATGGCAGTAAGAGGGGGACAAGACTGTATGTACCTTTATTCCTGCTGTCCTGAGACTGGCTGGCACCAGTTCATCTGGGTGGCTGCTCATAGGTGTGTTGGTTAATAATAGCTCAAACCCCTAAAACCTCAGGAAATGTTGCTGAGTAAAGTGCTTCGGAATTCACACCTGTTTAACCCGAGGTGTGAGGAGGGCACAGTAACATAGGGCAATATCAGTTTTCTAATTGCTATTTTGCAAGAATGACAGGGAAAGGGAAGGTTTTGTCCTGAGAATGGGCTCTGGGGAGGACGTGGGTTGCAGTGGGTGATGCTCAGTATGACACTGTGTTGGGGTGTGTTGCACAAGGACTTCCACCTGCCTTTTACCCCAGTCATCGCTCTGCCACGTTAACAACTGCACAAGAGTGATTATTTTATAACTATCGTGAGGAGATCCAGCTCTGAGTGTACACATCAAGCAGGTCTGTAGAGCAGGAAGGTGACAGCTTTATGTGTTAGCTCGTGGGAGTAGATGCAGGCTTCCCAAAAAATGCCTGCAAGAGCTTGTCTTTGGGTTGGGTTGGTGGTTGGATCATAACAATTCATACACATGGCTCAGATATCCCAAATAAAGTATTGCTTCCCATTGTGATATTGGCCATAATTTGCTTCATTGCCTGGCAGTTTCAAATTATTTGACAATAAAAGTGTCAGCAAGCCTATAAAAGTAAAACACATGCTTAAAGGAAGATGATACTTGCTTTTTAAAAAATGGCATACAGTGACTTTATGAAGAACTACGACTCTTTATAGTCCACAGTGTTCAAATTTAAAGCGTTATGCAAAGCGTTTCATGGTGTTTCACAGTCAGAGGTTAAGAAAGCTAAAATCAATATCAAAATGCATATTATTTTTCTTGGCTTGAAAGCAAAAAATGTAACTATAAATCTGCATTTTGTGGTGCCAATATTCTGTGAAAGTAACACAGCCATGTCTTACTCATTCATTTTGTTTCAGAGGGACAGGAGGGGAAGGAGTTTTGTGCATCACGTTGTGTTTCAGTTCCAGCATTGATTCCAAACCTGTATTCACTTTAAAATTGACAAGACTTGAAATATTTCCTCCAAACTTCCCTGCTGGGTTCCTGCAGGGGCAGCAGAGCCCCGGTGGGTTGTACATGGAAGGAGTCCTGCAGGGACTCGCTGGGAAGGGCTGGGGAGCTCTGTGAGGAGGGGCGTGTCCAGCCAAGCCTTTCTGCAAGGCTGGGGCATGTCACACACCTTTCTCCTTCTTTCTGACTACAACGCTGGGTTATGTGCAAAACGGTTGAAACTTGTGGGTTTATATTTTTCCCTGTGAAAGGAATTAAATGCTCTTAGTTATTTTTGAAGGTGACTTATAAAGCAGGCAGAAGGCACCTTGTACTCTGACACTGTTGGCTAATGTTGGATTGTTGTACATAAGCAAGGCATTCTGTCAGTAGAGCAACCAGTCAGTTATCATCTGGTTTTTCTAATACTTTGCATTGTTCAGCTTTAGTTAGTACTGTTTACAGGATTTTGTAATGTGTTTTGTAGGAAAGATTCTGATTACCTAGAGAACTGAAGCCTCCATTGGGAGAGCTATGCCCATACTTCCAAGAAATTTGGAATATTTTTGCTGTGCATCTTTTACTTACGGTATAGCTTCCAAGCATTCTAGAAAATAAATTGGAACAGTAGCGTGGAATTTTCATGGGGTGCTCAGGTCTTCTGACTGTTAAACCTGCTTTATACATCATCCACTTTTCACCCTGAAATGGAGGTGTTTGCTGGTTATGCTCACAACAAAATGATGCAAAACAAGATTAGCTTCTCTCTCAGAAGGTTTTGAAAGAGATTGAGCTGACCTCCTCAGCTTCAAGCTAAATCAATGAACAGTTTGACATAAAACCTAATGTCTCTCTTTGGTCAGCAGCACTCCTCTATTCACCATCCCTTTCCAATGCCTCAGAAACCTGACAGCCTCAGACATATCATCTCACTGAAATCAGCAATTCACAACTGTGTTCTAGCTGAAAAAGGAGTGGTGAAAGGGTATTTTTAGAATGAAGTTTTTTATCATTCAGCAGAAAACTGAATTCACAGTTAAGTTTTGTTATACAAAATGTAATGTATATGTAATGATGACAGACACAGTTTGCTAGATGTGTAGCACTTAATTTATCTGAAAGGGAAATATGATAGGGTTTGGTGGATGTTTATTGTATTACTGCATATGTCAATCTGTTTTAAACAGCTCTTAAGAGGTAAGCTATAGATCAAGATGCCTATAAGGCCTATTTTCATTTCTGCATTTAATTTGTTGATATTGCTGCTACATTTGGTAACAGTCCAAATAACATTATGTAGTTGTTTCTGTATGTGATGCTTTTCAGACTACACTTTCAGACAGGTAATTTTGTACATGCAGTTGAGAACAAACTTGAATGCACTAATAATATCTTTTTCACTAGCAATTTACCATCTAATTTCAGAGTAAAATAATTTTATTTTTTTCTAAGGAAACTTCTTTTAGAATTTTTTTTCTGGTTAATCAACATGAAAAGATAGTAGCTGTCATATATTTTATTTGATATAAATGTGCTTTACTGTTACAAAATATATGAAACTGGGATCTTCTCAGGCTCCCATTATTTTCTCAGTATAACTACAATATCTGGGCTATTTCCATGTCTTGGGCAACATTTTAGCTAATGGATATGTTCCCAACTGAAGTTAAATGGAAGAGAATTCCTGATAAAAGCCAAAATATCTCCCAGATGTCCCATTTGGTTTGGATGCTTTCTCACTGAAGCATACAGGCTGGATGGTGTGCTTGATCTGTGGTGGAATTTGAAAGATAATCTTCCCTCATGTCTTCTCTTGTCTGGAAGCCAAGAGACCTGAACAAATGGTGCTTCCTAGCTTGTGAGCCTTGTTTTGGAGTACCATCAGCTTTGTGGTATTTTTTTTTCCATTGTTCAGTTCTCCAGTAACTCAAAAACTATTTAACAGCCACTGAGTGATGGGTTTGAGAAAATGCTGATAATTGTAAGGTTAAAGACATAGGTAAAATTCTGCCTCTGGTAAGTTCAGAATAACTACTTTGCAAGTAAAATGTACAATAAAATATACAAAACATAGCAACTTCCAGGAGACATGTACAGGGAGTTCTCAAGCTGTCAGTCACAGCTTTACTGTCACCATCCTGAATGGGCATTTACACTTGTTAATGCAAGAGAGTTAGGCCCCAGAACTGCTGCAGAACCCACAAAACATCTTGAAACTTGATTTGTGACTTTGGAAGGGTCACTCTGGGATGCATTCAAAGATTTAGAACTGATCTGTTTCTTGTTGGTACATTACAGCATGTAGAAGTTTCTTCCATTATTCTCAGTTGCTGCAGCTACTTTCCTCTATCTGTAGATTTTTTTATGTGAACCTTTCGTTATTTTTAGAAGTGAGTCTAACCATAAACCCAAAACTTAGGCAGTGTGGATGGGGTTTCTGATGTTGAGGTTTGGCCAGGATGGTTTAGTTTCTGTGTTGGTGTCCCATCGTGGTTTTTTCACCCTGTGGATCTGACATTTGGTGGATGTTGTGTATCTTTTTCCAGCTAGCAGCTTTCTGGATTACCATTCCATATTCCATATTCAGTGAAGGAATGTGGTGTTTGTGCTAGCCTGGTGTGCACACAGGTAACTGCAGCTCTCCCAAGGGTTTGCTGCTGTGGCTTTAAGCCTTGTGCAGCTGCAGCCACTGGGTTGGTTCCTGATGTTCCGGTCCTGCAAGTCTGTGCAGCTGAACCTTGCCCAGGCTGGGGAGGCTGGCAAAGACCTCAGGCAGGGCAGAGATTCACTCACTGCACAGATTTGTTCATGGAGGAAATTGTAGAGTGGATTTTAAAAGTAAATCTTCATGAGTATGTGTCCGTGTGTGCAATGCAGCAAGAAGAGTCCCAGCCCTGCTGAAATATTCTTTAGTTTTATCCTGATTGCCTTTGTTAACTCACTGTCCATTGCTCTCAGGAGCAGTTGTGTGGGAGATGGTGATCAGTTATAGCACTTTTAGTGGGAGCTTGTATTTATCCTTACCTAGTCACATGTGCTGCTTGGGGACAGAGCTACACTGCAGACTTTTCCTGATTGCTGCTGTAATTAGGACTCAGTGGCACACAGGGTGCCCCAGGGAGGTGCCCTGCCTTCTGCTTGTGCTGACTGACCCTGCTGGGAAAAAGCAGCCAGGGGAAGAAAACTCCAAGGTTTTCAAACACAGTGAAGGAAAATCATGTTTCTTGTGGTGATTAGCCTCTCACAGTTGTTTGAGGTGGTTGGAAAAAGACTTAAATTCACAGATTTCAACTCTGACTCATCAGAGAGGAGGTCACACAAATACTGTATCAAAATCAAAGTGTTGTATGTAAAATGTGCCTTCTTGTAATCAATATATGATGAACCAAGGGGGTTATTTGCTCAAGTGTTGTCTGATCCAAGTGATTATTTGTTTATTTACTGATTTCTGAGCCTGCTGAAGGCAGGCCTGAGAGGCATAGTGCTGCAAGTGTCTAACATGGTCCTCACAAGGGTAGATTCCCATTTGCTATTCCTGTAGATTGATTTCTGGCAGCTGAGCAATCAGTGGTGAGTCATTTATTCATGTAGAGAATAAATATACTCCTCAAGGGGTAAGCCAGTTTTTTTGTCCCAATAAAAGAAAGCACTTCATAATTTCTTTCTTCTGTCTCTGATGCAGAAAGCTGTACTGTGTGTACTTTTATGGTTGGATCTTTCCATAATCCTTATTCCATTAACATTTCTTTGTTAACTGGGATTCTGTTTTGGATGCTGGGTGCTGTATGTATTTTTCTTTCAGGAAAGAGAAAAAGGACATGTTTTTTCTTCTGAGAAGAATTCCGAGAAACTGGAACTGACAAGCTTTAAGTGGACTCTTAATTTCCTTTTTGTCCTTTCTGTGTTCTCTGAGCATCCTGGACCAGCACAGCCCATAAGGGTGTCCATTTAAGCCATATGGAATGCAAATATCCTTCTGCCAGGAGATTCCAAGAGACTGTCTGTTTTACCTGTTTTTTACCTGAACAGTGCTCAGGTAGTGATTACACTGGCCATCTACCAAAATCTAGGTGATTTTAAGTGCAGAGCAGGAGGAAGGTCCACCATCTTCTACTGTTTCTTTGGAACTAAATTTTCCTTTCTTTCGCCTGTGTTTCCTTTTCAGCCTGTTTGATATGGGAGGAGAATATTACTGCTATGGCTCTGACATCACCTGCACCTTCCCTGCCAATGGCAAGTTCACTGCTGACCAGAGGGCAATTTATGAAGCTGTGCTGAAGGCATCTCGGGCTGTGATGAAGGCAGTCAAGCCAGGTGAGAGATCAGAGCCTGTCAGCAGGGATTGAGAGGTTTGGCAGCAGCATTCAGGCTGCCAAATCAATTATGTTTGCATTTTAGAAAGTGTTGGAAGAGAACAAGATGATGAAATTAATTTCCACGGTTAAATAGCTCCTAATATCTAGAGGTCAGATGCACAACATTTTCCATACACCTTTGAAAACATAACATAGAAACTATTCTTAACACAATTAATAAGATCCTTTAATCTTTTTCTTTTTCTTTTTTTTTTTTTTTTTTTAATTCCCTTCATCTAAGAGTAACAGTTGTTAGTCAGATGTGTCTTTACACAGACACAGCTTCCTTTCAGGAGGCTTATGCCAGATACCAAAGTCAGAGTTCCAGTGGGCACATGTTGTGCTTCAGTTTGTTTTAAGCATTTTCTGTATTTTATGTGTAGGCACAATATAAATCTTCTGTTGAAAAAGGGGATGCAGTGTGCATCTTTGGGAAGGATAATTAGCCATAAAAAGCTTTCAAAAGCACTGGCTATTGGGTACTTCACTGTATGCCTTTAAATTGCAGGGGAACTGGTTCAACAAATACACATTTTCATTTGAAACAACTGTCTGCCTTAATGAAAGCCTTATTTTTCTCCCATTCTGCTTTCAGGCCAGCAAATAAATGATTTAGAACTAGCTGCTGCTGTGATTTTGTCACTGGTGAAGGTACTTGAGCATTTCTCAATATTACTAATGGAACATCTTTGAGAGGAATGTACTCAATGCACAAAGCCCACTTATCCTTTAAATGTGCTATATTAGTCTTCAGTCCTCAGCCCTTGAGTGCATGTGCTTTCTGGATTGCCAGTCAGAACAGAAGCAATTTTCCTGCTCCACAGGCTGGCAGCAGCACTGTTTATTTGAGCAGCTTTGAAGGGAGTGATGCCTGAAGTTTTAGCTTTCATATTTTCCAGATTCTGCACTGCATTGGTATATAACTCTGAACTTCATATAAAGTGTTAGCAAGGTCTCACAAGCTCACAGCTCAGTCACACAAAACAATCCTTTTCCAGCCCCAGAACCAAGGACACCATTGCAGCTTCAGGCCCCAAAAATATAAACAACAGGAAATTGAGGAGAGCAATCTGGGAGGATGGGACTGCATAACCTGAAGCTGTAATTGGACAATTAACCCCAATACATGAATGAACCAAAGCTTACTGAAGTGTGAAAACTCATGACCCCTGGTCCATCTTGGGTGTAGCCAGGCTGGGCTCTTGTACTGCCCAAGGTGTATCCTTTGAAAGCCTTTTTTTATTCCTTTAACTTATATTGAATTTATATTTACTTTATTTCTGTCTAGCCTCTGTTCTAAGTAGCCTCTCAAGGCATCAGGAGAAATAACACTTGATGCTTATCTGCAAAATGAGACTAGATATTTTGCTATTTTAATAACAATACACATTCTTCATCATCTGCTGTTCCTCCCCTGAAGACTCATCCCTATTCGTCTTCACAGTTTGTGCTGCATTTCAGTGTCACCTTTAATTTCATGTAACATTTTTAGCAGTATTTTATGCTAATAACTTGCAGAGTGTCTTCAGAATTTGAGAGTTAATATGATGTTGTGCTCAGGATGGGGTAGAGAATTTTCCAGTTTGCTGAACACTTTATTTACAGTATCAGAAAATAAGGACATTCTAAGTTGAGTATTTCTGAGGAGTAGTTGCAAGGGTCTTTTACTAGCTTTGGGAGCTTGAGATCCCCAGACAGACAAATCATTCTTAATCTCTGGCAGAAAAAGGGACTGAACTTTCTGTTCTTATTGTTGTCTTGCCTGTTTGGAAGAACGGTGCAAATGCATTTACACTCTTCATGAGACTAGTAATCCTGAATTTTGTATCTACAGGAAATGGTCTGTGGAGTGGTTCATTGGTTTTATTCCTTTTGTACTTCAGAGTGCAATGAAATGCAACCTGGACTCTTGAATTAGAGATCCAGTGAGAGTCTGGTAACATGCAAACATTTCCCCATCTGAAAAGTCTGCTTTTTAGGTGCTTTTTAGGATCTCCTGGAAGACCAGCATTCTGAGTGAGAAGAAATGGGAACAGTGATCTTTATGGCATGGTTAGTGTCACATGCTTGTCAGGCTGCTGAGAAAGCCCAGAGCCCCCAAGAGGATGATGCCAGCTGATGCATGGTCAGTGCTGTCCAGAGGGAGACATTGCAGGGAGAGAGGCTGCAGCCTCCCCAGACACACCTGATTTGTGAGCTCCTTGTCCAGAGCACTGGGATCTGCTCCTGGGGAGCCAGTACTGCCACAGAGGGCAGCAGGAAATGATGATGTCAATTCACAAGTGTCTCTTCTCTCTGTAACACTTTGGACCTCCAAAAGAAGAGGCAGAGGAGCTTGCAGGATTAGAGGCACTAAATTTAAAATGCAGAGCCATCATGTTTTAGTGAGGTTTTCTGGATTATGGAGCCTATGTTAATTTTGTTGTTCCTTTTGCTGGTCTTCATTTGCCAGAGTTCCTAAGATGAGAGGCAGCCAAGGGAGTGCTCAGGTGCAGGAGCCATTCCTGGGGCAGGCTGTGAGTGTCACACAGCACAGCCAGCAGCTGGAGGAAAGCGTGTTTATCTCCAGGACCTTCCCTGGGCCTGGGGCAGAGGGTCACAGGGCACAGCTGGTAGTTGGCATCAGGATGTTAATGATTACTGGGGTCTTTCTGACTGCAAAATAGGGCCTGAGTACTTCAGGGGGAGTCACTGACCAAATACTGGGTTACGGAACTGTGTGGATGGAAGGACACAGCTTGCTAGCAACCTTCAACATTCCGTATAGGTGTGTTTAATGCAGACATTTGCATTTCTTTTTTCAGTGTGGCTCTCATATGAACCTCATAATTAACTTTTGAGTGCAGGTACTTTCTGAGAGATAATAGATCTCCTAATACATTCTGTTTATATTTCTGCATACAAACAGTTATCCATCTGAAACATTGTGTTTCGTTATAGAAAGGCATTCAGCTGACTACATTCTGTGCATGGTCTGAATGTACAAACAACTCTAATCATATATACAGGTCTCCTTACATTACAACTCCAACAACAAAATTCCTTCTGCAAGGCAAATAATATATTCTGAAAGTTAAGAAACACTCTCTGTGGGATTGTAGCTCAAGTTCAGTGCAGTTGTCACAACTTCTGCCACAAACAAAATCTGTTTAAAATAAAAGGGGAGGAAGACTTACTCAGTCTTGCATAAGCGGCAGTTTTGAAACCACCGAACATGGAGCACTGATGAAGACAGTGCTGCTTGTCACTGAAGGGAAAGTCAAAAAGTGCACTTGTGTGGCAGTGGGCTAATTGTCTTTTCTACAAAATCAGGCCTATGATCCAAGATGTCAGAGAGGAATGTTGCATTTCTACTTAGGGGATATTCTTAATTGTGTCAAGTCCATCTGCATTAAATTTCCTCTTCCACAGAACTGAAATACAGGGGCAGATGTGCAGAATATTGACACTTTCATTTCCTTCAGTGGCTGAGGCATTGCCTGTTTCTTTCTCAGAACAGTGATTTGAGACACAATTTGCTTTACAGAGATATGCTACATAGAAAGAATAGTTTTAAAAGAGTGAAATCGTAAAGCCACATGTCTCAGAGTATTCCAGAAGTTAGTGTCCTAATTTGTCTCACTTCTTTTTTGATCCCATTGGATTTGCCAAAGGTTGAGGCATGTTAAATGCGGTCCTGGAGCACATCCCCCAGTTTACTTTCATCTGAAATAAATTCAATTCATGCACTTCAAAATTCCACTGTGTAAACAAAAACACAGGAAGTGAGGACAGCTAAGAGATTTCACCTCCCAGGATGATTGGAATTAAATGTTCCTGTAGATACATTCATTGTTTCTCACTCTGCTGTCTTCACACAATGCATATAACCATAAGAGCTGAGCTAATGAGCAGCCATTCAGTAATTTAGTTTAACCTTTTGTTCTGTGCATGGCCTGGAGCTGTTTATTACCTACTGTTCAAAACCTGCTCTGAATCCCAAATTATCAACATCCTCACCAGTTTTTCTCAGAATGCTCATTGTAACACTGCACGGAGGCTGGGCAGGCAGGTAAGTTTGCTTGCACTGCATCTTAATGATGTGCAAGTGTACAGCACTCCCCCTTCTGCAGGCAGGAGCCAACAGGCTGGAGAAATGAATGTAAAAGTGATTGACTTATTTGGAATTCCAAGATGGAAATTCATCTGACTTTTTTAGGAGAGTTGAACATTGCTCTTGCTCAAACCCCGGCTGTTTTGACCTCTGTTACAGCTGTTGAGTGCCCAGCCTTTCTGCAAATTGCACTCCTGATTGTCAAGCCAAACTGTGGCAAAATGAAAGAAAACTATTAGTGAAAAAATGTAAAATAAAATTTTAACCCCCCCCTGTGTTTGAAGCAAGTTGCCTAGTCTTGCTGGGAACCTGAGTCTGGTGCAAGAAAGGTTGCTGATTACCAGAGGCAACTTTTAGGTGCATTTGCCATGCTTGCCTGCTTGTGAAGTCTCTTGGGCTTTTTCTTGCTTGTTTTCGGCTTTTGTAACATATGGAAGAGGAGTTATATAATGAACAGAAATCTTCAGAGGTTTATCAGGAGCTGTGCTTGCCTTGGAGGTTGGAGTCCTCTGGAAGCTGGGTGGCCCTAGAGGTAAATGAACTTGGAGCTTCCTGTGGATTTGCATCTTGTGGTTGGTGGGAAGCTTGGCTTGGTCTGGTGGAAGCTTTTCCACTGGTACTTCTGAGGCTCTCCTCCGTGTCTCTAGTAGCACATGAATGGATGTTGCAGTTTTCCGTGCATGAGGTCTTCTGTCCTTTAGCCAGCTGCCTACATTGCAAAACACAGCCCGGGGACTGCTCCTCTGGCAAGCGTCATTGAAATTTTTTTTTAATTTTTAAAGATTTTACTGCAGGACTGGAATAGGCAGCATCATCAAAAAGGTCTAGGTAGGGAAATCCTGTGTAGAGGAGTAGATGTTCATGGAACTAAAGGACTGTAACACGTCAGCACCAAGGGTCCAAGCAAAGCTCACACAGACAGTGTCAGTTGATATTGCTCAACTCTGGAGTCCTTCATGCTATAACCATAAAATTACTGCTTTTAGTGTAGCTCTCCCCCACCCCCATAATTGCCCAGGCTTAAAAAAGCAAACTGTGCTGGAAACAAAGCATTGTGTAGCACACCCTGAGTAGGGGGGCTGCAGAGGGCAGGGTGAGGGGCAGGGGGCGAGGTCTCAGCCCTGGTGTCTGTAGACCCCTCTCGTGGGAGCAGATGAAAGCCTGACCTGCAGGAGCACATTAGGCTCTCCTGTGAGCAAGCTGGGCATGATAGTGGAGAGGTCTGAGGGATTAGAAAGCGCACATGTGCATGGTTCCCAAATCTGTCTCACTCGTTTCTTGATCTTAGTTGCCTAAGTTAGATCCAGTGTCAATGTGTTGGCTTTGTTATCCATCATTTGTCACTGGTTACACCTGGGAGACCACTATTGTTTGCTCTTTGGAATTTATATCCATCTATTTGAAAAAAGTGTGAAATAATTTGTTTTGTAAGTCCCTCTCTCAAACATCAAGAAAACAATTTGTTGAAGCAACATGATCTCACTTTCAGGTTAACTCTACCCTGAGCCAGGGCTTGGTGCCCTCCTGGTATCCCTCCTAAAGTGAAGCACTCCTTGCTTTCTTGTGGAACATGCACATAGGAATGCCAGTGGTGAGGCTCAGGAGGTGCTGCTGAGGGTCAGTGCCCTGTGCTGAGCTGTGGCAGTGCCAGGGCAGTGGAGCTGCCAGCCCTCAGGCAGTGCTGTGCTCTGTCTGTGTGCAGGGAATCATTCCCAGCCCAGCCCTGGGCACTGCCCAGCCTTGGACCAGTGAGTTACTGTCAGTGACACACACAAGTCCAATGGAGTTGGGCAAGTGTCTTTGGGGTGGCTTCTCCTTTATTCTTCAGCAAATGACGCTGTGTTTATACCAGGTGCAGCCCCTCAAGTGATTTCTGCTGTTTATTGTCTGAGTTAATATCTTAAGCATTTTGAGAATATTAATAATTTCAGTTCTATAAATTTAATTCCTAGTTGACCAGGACAGTATGGTTGCTACATATAGAAAGTTTCTATGTACAGTTTCTGTTTATAGAAACATTGAAGTTTCTGAAATATATTAAGTTGCTACTGTTCAGAGAAGAACTAAAAAGGAAGTATGCCTATCTCTCAGCTTTGCAATTAGAACTATTTTGCATTAATGCACTAGAGCATAAACAGAGTCTTTAAGATTAATGAGCTAAATATTGGAGCAATCACATACTTTCCATCTTCATCCTTTTGCAATTGCATCCTGGGACCTCCAAGCATTACTCTCTGACTTCTCTGTAGACTGATGGAAAATCACAGGAGAAGGGGAAGGAAGGGGGCTGGCTGTGCTTAGCATGCCTGGTACTGCTGCAAATCTGTGTTTAAAATATCTTCTTTTCAGTCTTTTAAATTATACACATTAATATTTGGGGTGCAAGGAAGAAGGAATTAAAACACCTCACTCTGTAAGGTTTATTGTCCTAAATTCCAGTTTCAAAAAATATCTCCTTGTCTAGCAAACTGCTCCCAAGGAACAGTTGAGTAAGGCTAGGTTGGCAGCCACTCAAGTCCCTATCTCTACATTTTTATGATTTAAAAAGCTTGTGTATACAGAGTCCCCATTGAATCAAAATTGCATTCAGACATTAGCTATGCAGCTGGGAATATTTGCTGATTGATGTTTGTTTGTTTCAATAAAATGAAAAATAAAAATTAGTTCCAAATATGCACAGAAGTTGTTGTTCATCACATCAGTTTATGTGCAGTGTGAATTCCTCCTTGGGACACTGACATTACCACAGGGTTCCCCTATAGCATTTGTATCTCTGCGTTTTTCAAGTTGGAACTCATCTTACATGCAGATCCCCAAGTTCTGCATTTTACTACCCAAGACAGTGACTATTGCCTTATCTCCAGCTTTCAGGCTTTGCTTTTCCAATAAATGCTTTTGAGGAAGGTCTTGAAGAGAATCTCTGTCCCAGGGCTGACATCTCTGATAACACAAGATGGAGCTTTCTCCATGTTAGGGCTGGAAGGTTCTTTGTTATGGTTTTCCCAGAAATCCAGTTTCACTTAAAGATGTGGGTTCTTTAAGCTCTTAAATCCTGTCTTTCAGGATCAAAGATCAGACTTTGCAGATTTCATTGATGCCAGGATTGCCATATAATCTTTGACCAAGAAAGTGCAGTCAAGTACACTTCAAGTACAGTCAAAAACATTTCAGGTGAAGAAGTAGACCTACATGCCAAGCAAATAAAAGATCCTTTTATTAATTATGTAGATGGCAGTTGATCCTCAGAGCCTACAGAAATGGATACCCTTTTGCTGTGGATGCTAAATAAATGCAGAGGAGGTAGTAGTTCCCAAAAGACTCGGGTGTTTGCGATAGGCTAAGGGGAGCAGGCTGGAACAGGCAGTGAGCACAGGCCAGCAGTGTCTGCCTCAGAGCTCCCAAAGTTCTCTGTAGCTGATGGGCCCTCCTCTGTCTTTGCTCTAGGGGCCTCACAGGGTCAAGTCTTGCATTTTGCAGTTGAGAATAGGTGTTTGAAGGTGCTTCTCTAATGTTAGGAGCAACCCTTCCACTCTGTCATTTTTTGTCTTGTTCAGATAATTTTTAAATGAGCAGTTTGAGATACAGAATGATCCAGAGGGGGCCCTTCTGTAGGTCTGGCTCTGAGGATTTCCTTTGAAGATCAGGAGAAGCTGTCCTTGGGAGTTCTCAAGGATGGAACATCACAGGTCTGCCGTGAGCCACAGGCAGCCTGGAGAGCAGGCTCAGTGTGCTCCTGTGGATGGCTGCTCCATCCTGCCTGAAGTTTGGGTGTCAGCCACTCCTGCTTTCCCCTTGCTACAAAAGCACGTGTGTTTGTAGGTTCAGGATGCAGAACAAAGTCAATCCTGGGGGCAGCTGCAGTCATTGTCCTGGGGGCAGCTGTAACTGCACGAGAGTTGAGCTGCTCTGTGAAACTCTGACCACTTGTTGTGCATTTCTCCTGATTTCTTCAGGTTTTCCTTGTTGGGATCACTTCCTAACTGCTTTGCAATGGAGGGGTTGCCTGAGCTTTCTGTCTGAGCTTTCCCATGCACACCCTTCCAAGGAATGTTGTGAATTAGAAGGACAAAACAAGGAAGCCACTTTATTTTCCAGTGTCTTACCTCCTCTCTGTCTGCCTGATGCTGAAGGATTGAAGCAGTAAAGCTGATGGGGTAGAGGGGCAAGCCCAGGGACTTGACAGGGTGAATGATGTAGATTTTGGATGGTGTGTCCTCTTTGATACCTAAATACTGAGGCAGTCCTTTCAGTGAGACTGTCAAGAGGATGTAAGTTTAGTGAACCACTACCAGTTTCATAAATAACCTATTTAGACAACAAAAAATTGCTGTGATTTGAATTCAAAGCAGCAATGTGATTCCCTGTTCTATTTTCTAGTAAAATGCCTCTAACAAAGAAAGAATAGTGGAGAATCCAGCTCAGGTGGAATAGTACTAAGACCAAAGATTAAAATAACTCAATTAAAGAACTGCATAATAAAAGCAGTTTAATAAAAACTAATAGCTAGGTTATATATTTGGCATAGCAGATCATACTATACCAGCAGCTGTTTCTGTTATTAAGTTGAGCAGAGTTGTACTTGGCAACATATGCAAATTCAAAATTTGCAGCTTCACAGATTACTGCTTCTTTTTGTCCACAACAGTTCTATGACTTCTTTACAATTCGGATTTGTTTTTGGTTTCTAATACTGCTTTAGAGTAATTGTCACCTTATCCAGCTAGGATTGAAATCTATTATACCTAAAGAAAATAACTGTAACTGTTACTAATATTTATCCTCCCGGGTGGAAGGTTCTTATTCACATGCAGCTGGTGGTTTTTGCATGGAATTAATTGTGACTTTCATTTTGTGTAGTCCAGAGTTGTGCTTAGTGGAACACCATGTGATCATACTTCTCTGTTGTGCTGTATAAAAACAGTAACTGATTTTGGTGAATTTTTCAAAAGAAACTGGTCTGTAAACTAGAATTTTTGACAGTAGCACAACAGAGAAGGGTATGAGAGTACAATCTGCTTTACAGTTTGTATAATTTCAAGATGCCCATATGAATTATTCCCATTCAGATGGTCATATTCAGATTCCATTCAGATTGTCATATTTTAGTCAAAGCACTGCTGATCATTATTAATCTGCTGTAATATCTGCAGCAAAACAATTCTTCTCAGGAATAAAATAATAATGACAGAAGTTGAAGATCTTATTCCAGTTCCCCTGAAGAACAAATGCTTTTAGGGCATGTTGTAACCGATATTTGATATTCACAAATCTTGCTGAATGGAACTGCAGTACTATTTTTCCCTCCTTGCAGTTCAGAATGTGTTACTGTGTTGAAAGTCAGATTGGAAAGTAAATCTTGTCAATGTATGTTTTTAAAAGCTATTTGTAATCTCTCTCTATTGAATGGAGTTGGCTGTACTTTTTTGCTGGCAATAATGTTCATCAATTAACAAACAAACAAAATTCAACCGAAGTTGAATACTGACTCTCTGAGATGGACCCAGCAGAGGCAGTACAGCTTTCTGTGGTGCATTAATTCTGGTTTTGTCAGTATAAATGGTTAAAGCATTGCTACTACTTAGGAAGTAAAAGCAGAAGACACTAATGGATGCATAGACAACGCTCAATCAAATTGAAATTCTTTATTATTTCAAGATACTAAATAAAAATGGTATGATAGTTTACTGGAGCTCTCATTGTTGGTCACATAAGCTGACCTTGTTCAGCACAGCAGTAACCTATGGCAAGGGGTGAAAGAAAAGGGAGTATTTTCTGCCAATTTCAGGAGATCCTGAAGGGCCTCTGTGAAAGCAGCAATCTCTTGAAATGCAAGGTCTCAGACTGCAGACCTGGGATTTTTGCAGGATGAGCAAACCTGCCCCACAGACAATGACCACTGCAGCACTCAAGGCCTAGAATAATGCTGAGATCCTCCCAGGGGTATCAAAGCAGGCACTATCAGCTGTTGGGACTTTCTGCCCTGAAGTCCCTCTCATCTCAAGATACCTGAGCATCATCTGCAGGAGCTGCCATGGTTCAGGGGCAAGCCTGCAGCTTTCCAGATCAGCTTAACATGTGGATTTTTTCAGTACTTTTCACTGCTTTCAGGGATTCTTCAAAGGTGTAGCTTGCAGAAGAAAATACATTTAGATATCTTTAGAGACTCAGCCTAAATTGGCTGCAGGTTTTTTAGCCTTTCTGTACTGATTGCGTTTTGGTTTAAGGCTTGTTTTAATTTTTTTTTTTTTTTTTT
>VWYP01009398.1:105986-143750 GCA_013400435.1 Pycnonotus jocosus | reverse complement strand
TTTTTTTTTTTTTTTGCAACATGCTGTATATTGTAACATAGTACAGTTCTGGTTTTAACAGTGACTTTTGGGGAATAAGCTGCCTGAAACTTGTCTGATTTTTAGTATCAGCACTGATTTTCTCCCAGCTCAGTGTTCAGGTATTGTGCTTGTTGGATGTTGTCATTTCAGTTGAAGTGCAAAGTTCACAAGTGCTACAATCTTGACACTGCATCAGCTGGAGCTGTCAGAGTGCAAACCTGCTAGACATAAATGGTGCTGTTTGCCCTGAGTCTTATCTAAACAGAGTCTTTTCTGAGCTTCAGAGATTGATAAGTTTCCACACTGCAATCATTCCCTCCAAGCACTTCCTTCATTCTGTCAGTCTTTTTCCTTTTTTCCTCTTCAACATAGACCTATTTTGGAAGGAGCTGTAAAATCCATAGTGTGTGCTCAATCCCAGTGCTGCATCCAGACATGGAAAATATCCCTCCTCTTGCTCCACATCTGCATCTGTTTGTATTACTTTCTGGATGTTTTCTGCATGGCAGAATATTATCCTCACATTGCTTCTGATGAACGACAGCTCATCTTGTGCGGGGTTTATGATTGGGAGGATGGACTTAGTGCTGAAAACCTCCATCATACTGATGCAGAAGGAATGTCACAGCACAGCTGAATAGCACAATGCTGTTCACCTTTTGAAGAAGTCCAGATTTCAGAGATGATGAGGATCAGTCTCTGTGTCCCTCCAGTAGCTCCCATCCCTGTAAGGCTGGTGCAGCTTTCTGGGGAATAAAGGGATGATTACTGAAGGAGTCCATGCTGGTGCGGAGCTGTGGGGCTCCAGGCAAAGGGCAGGGTCGAGTGTAGGAATCAGCAGCAGCTGCCAGAACAAGAGGACACAGCCTCAAGCTGCACTAAGGGAAATATAGCTTGGATATTAGGAAAAAGTTTTTTATGGAAAGAGTGATTAAGTACTGGAATGGTCTGCCCGGGGAGGTGGTACAGTCACCATCTCTGGATATGTTTAAAAAAAGACTGGATATGGCACTCGATGCCATGGTCTAGTTGAGGTGTTAGAGCATGGGTTGGACTCGATGATCTTGGAGGTCTCTTCCATCATAATTCATTCTGTGATTCTGTAATCCCTGCAGTCAGAACTGGGGGTATTTGCAGCAAATTCTAATTCCCTTTTGGGCTGGGAGAGTTAACAGGCTCTTCTCATCATGTGGCAGCCATGGCACAGCTGTAAAGTGCAGTCAGAAATTGAATTAGCCATGCATGTAGGCATCTAATGCTCACTCCAGGAGGCATGGCCATCCACACAGTGTGTGAAGATTTGAACAGCTCCAATGTTACCCAGACATTGGCAGTGTCAGAGTGCAGCATTTGGGGGCTTTGCCCCATGCCAGAGTGGCCTTACCTGGTGCTGCAAGACACCAAGTTCAAAACCAGAGCAACCACTGAATATTTCATGTAGTGGGGGCAAAAAGAAAGCATGAAAATCACAACTACGACAACTGTTTCTGTAGCACCCAAGTGAAGAGGGAAAAGATAATTGGTTTGAGTATTTTAATTGTGTTTTGGTTTGTTTTTTAAGCTGGGTCTGATTGGAATTTCCAAAGACCTATTGTTTTATGTCTGATATGGTCTTTGCCAGTTGGCAGATTTTAATCTGTTCCAATGGGTTGCTGGCTGGGCTGGGATTGTGTGTTCTGTCTGCATCTCAGTGGCACTGCCAGGGGACATTGGGCCTTTTGCCCTTGTCTGTGGACACTTGGAAATTAAATGTAACTTAACCTTAGCACAATTTGGGGAGAAGTTACTACAACCTTGCCATACTGGGTTTTTTTAGTAAGATTGTGACATCTGTGTTGGCAAAAAAACCCACCCAATAACAACAAAAAACCCTGTTAAATCATTTGTGGTTTAATCATTGTCACATTACAACCACAAAGTACCCTAAGCAGTGGCCAAAAAAAATCCTGTTAGGCCTTTTCAGAGTACTTTCTGACCAAAGTGGCTAAATACCATGCAGTAATTCTAAATTATTTTTGTGTGCTGTTTCTACTTTATGTTCTCAAATGGCTTCTAATAAAACTTCAGATAATAATCACTGAGATAAAAATATCAGTGAGTTAACAGCAAGTGAGGAACAGTTTATGGTGTGATGTGTTATAGCAACTCATCTTTTTAATTCTACTGTTTAAAAAATTGTGGTATATTCACCAAAAGACAGAAATGCTTTTGATTTCTGGTTTCACTAGAAGCATTTCTTTCTTTTTTTGAGGGGGGCAAAGAGAGCACAAAATCTCCTCCATTGATGTGATCAAAAGGTCACACGTAATTGCAGAGATCCTGATATGATGTTCCAGAGTCCTTGAACCTGGTGTTTTATCTGAAATTTTGTGGGGGTTTGGCAAACAGATATCAGAGAGGAAATATTTTCAAGGAAGTAAAATAATATTATCTTTTTCTTTCACAGTAATATTTAAGAGTATCAGATAGCATTTAACTTTATGGGAATACTTTTAAAAGAAAACTTTTGGCAAACTTAATGCACTAAGTTTGTCATTTTAAGTGGTACCTCACACATTTGCAGATCTCCACTGTACTGGTGGAGGTGTCTGAAAACTAATAGCCTCCCTAGTTCTTCATTGTTTAATTAATCCATGGTCTGTTTTATTTCATCACTGGACATCTCCAGTTTCTGGCTGCTGCTGTGTAGCTCATTCACTCTGTATCTCGAGGAATCTCAAGTGCTTTGGTTGCTGTAAAAGGTGGGTTTGACCTGCCCTGAGCACGTGCTGCTGGGCAGGTAACAAATCCCAGCCTAATGAGCCCTGCGAGCTGAGCTTTCCTGGGGAGCCAGGCCCTGCTTCAGTGACCTGTATTACCCAGTATCTCATCTGGCAGAGAATTAAGAAGGGAGCAGACACCTCATCAGCAGATTTTCCTGAGTACAGACTCATTTTGGTACAAGCTGTCAAAGTCCAAGGACCCTCCAATCTGACTTTTTAAACCTCATCTGTCAGTGGACTATAATTGGTTTATAAATTGGCTTAAAGATAATAACAGAACTAACCTTTCTGCACAAAAAGCACGTCTGCAACCGTCGTAAAAGTTCTTACACAAAAAGTACGTCTGCAACTGTGATAAACTTCACCAAAGCTTAAAAACAATAGTCCTGAATAATACCTGAGTAAAACATGCCAGTGAGTGATTGGTGGGAGGTCATTGCTGGCCTGTGCTGCAGAACAGGCAGGCACTGGGGTAGCTCACACACCCCATGGCAGAGGCACTGCTGTGCAAATTGTTCTCCTGGGGTTTGGGTGTGTTTTGACTCTTTTTCTCCCTACAAGAATGCTGATGTGGTGTTTGACTTCTCCTGTCAGCTTGCACAGGGCACAGAGGTCTCTGCTGGACCTCAGTAATCCAAAAGCTGAAGTGCCTGAGCACTGAGGAACCTCCATGAGTTAAGGATTCTTTGTACAAAATGTTGTTCACTCAGCACTGTTTAGCCAGTGTTCTTTTCCTTCCCATCTGCAAGTCTGCAGTCTGGGCAGATTGTTCCTGGCTGCCCACACACTGGTATTGTTTCCTTTCACACTGAGGCCATCCACACATGGGTGTGTGCACAGACATCTGAGCAGAGCACAGCCACCCCTGCCCTTTAACACAGGGGCTCACATATTCTCCCTTGGGGCATTGCCAGACTGTTGAGGTGCACATCATGTGAAAATACCAAAAATTCTGTTCATGGCTTCTTGTCCAGTTGTCAGCTTGATGAAGTTATTAACTCTGATATTTAACTTTTCCTCCTTTCTCTGCTCTTTACAATTTTTGGAAGTTCAGGATCTACAAAGGAAAATTAGATTAGCAGAATTTAAGGATTGTTACTCTTTAAATATACTTGCTAGTTATCTAAATGACACTTGAGTGCAGGCATGCCAGTCAGTTCCAGAGACAGCTGGGTTTACACAGGCCATTGAATTATAAAGATTTCAATTGCCAGATAAAACTAATACAATTCTAGTTTTAAAATAACTTTAAAGCATCAAATATTTCTGTTTACTCTATAATTTTACTCTATAATAAATGTATACAACATATGAATATACTTTTGTGTAAAATGGACAAAGACATCTTCCTTGAATTATGGTTGTCCCTTTTTTTCAGTGGATTTTTTTCCTATACTTTTAAGTAGCTGCCTTAGTACTGTAAAAATTTTTTTCTCTTCACAAAATTAGTGTTTTTAATATTATAAGTATAGTAGGAAATGTTTGAAGATTTGCATTTAGATACTCTTTCTTTGTCAAATTACCTGTTTAGGAAATGGGTAGAAATCTGTTTGAACCTTATTATTAAAGTTTATTCCTGGCATGATGGGAATCCTCTCATATCAAACAAGACAAGGATATCACCATTTTTTTAAAGTGAAGACCAGGAATATCACTTCACTTAATTCACTGTCTCTAGTCAGCTCAAAATATCTTCCTATTTCATCTTAGCACTCAAGTAATAGTCTGTATATGAGTGTTTTATCCAGGGCTTGTAGGTTAAGGGTCTTGGAGGGGGTGGCCACCACCCCATAGTCACACTAGAATAAAGCATGAAGCCAGACAATAGAATAGAAAGAGCAATCTATCTATAAGCCCTTTGCTTTTTAATTAAGACTATTTGAATACCTATTTATTTGTAAACCCAGATTGGTATTATTTAGCAGGGTGCCTCCAGCTGAAGCCTCATTTCCCTGTCCCCAGAGGTGCCCAGTCTGCAGCTCTGGCAGCATGTGGGAGACAGCTGGAGCTGACACATTTCATATCTGCAGCAGAGCTTGTGGCACTGGCTGGATGGGAAAGGAGGGCTCCAGAGTCATTTGCTGGGCTCTGTCTGAAGCACCACCCTAGCTCCAAGAGAGAGCCCAAAGCTGCACATTTTCCATCCAGCCTCATTATTTATTTCACAGTAGAGATTTTTGTTGTCCTCGGTTTCTAATGAAACAGATAAGATGAATAAAAACCAAAACAGATGGGGAATTAAGAGTACTGGGCAGCAGGAGAGGAGAAGCAGTTGCACTTAACTCCGGTGGGAGAAAAAAGGAAAAGGTAGGGATGAGAGAAGAAGGAGTTCTAAAGGGTTTGCTCAGTGCCTAGAGATACTCAGGGTTTACAGCCATGGCAGTCTTTTTAGTTAGGGCAATAGTGTCATTAATCTGCTCTGTTAAACTGGTGCAGACAAATGGATAAATGGTTTTGGTGGTTTTGTTTCTGATCAGTTTGATATTTGTATCTCCTCTTGCATCTCCTCCTGAGTTGGATAAAGGTGACTGTGTCTCTTTGAGTGGAGTCTGTGAGTTTGGATTGGGACCAGCAGAGCTGCAGAGGGAGGCTGAGCTGCAGACAACAGACACCTCAGCTCCACTTCTCTCAGAGCATCTAGGGCATGGCTGTGTTTTGTCTTCCAGCCATGGAGTTCTCATCTTCATTTTTAACGAGAGAGGGTGAAGCTTCAAACAGCTGACCAGGGTCAGATGTTGTTACATGTGGCTCTGCAGTTGTGGTGATGAAAATAGGTGATGTGGAGTAATACTCAGTTCAGAAATCATGGGACACATTTTGAAAGAACATCTGATGTCCTCAGAAAGAAGATTGGAGACTTTTAGAGCACTTGGAGTTAGCTGCAAACTGCAAAAGCTGAACCTCCACTAAGACACAGAAATTTTGTATTCCCACAACTATAAAATAAACAGGAAAGCAACTGTGATTCAGTAATACTTTTAGTGTGATATGTGTAATATTGATGTGATGGATTGTAGTGATTTCAATTTATCATTCAATAGAATGGAGCCTAATGTGAGAGAGCTGTGAAACACAGGTGAATCTGGAGAAGTGAAAATTGCAATACAATCAATATTCAGAAAGATAAATAATTACAGAATATGTTGAACAGTTGTCAAAGAACAAATGGTTATAGTTGTATTGGTTCGTATTGAATGAAAAATCAAAGTTCCTTTTTAGAGTAGAGAAACCGTAAAAATAGCACATTTTGAGCAGGAAGACTGCTCACATTTTGGGGGTGAGCATCACTCACTTGGGCACTGTTGGCTTTTATGAGGAAATAGCAGCTGAGGGTTTGTCCTGTGCCCTGTGGCCTTGCCTGGCAGGCAGAATCCTGTGTGCAGCAGGCTGCAGGATGCTGAGTGCTGTGATGGGGAGGGGGCTGCCTGCTCACTCATTACACATTGGGCTGTTCCCAGGCACTGCTCAGGGCACTGGAAAGGTGAGGTTTGTGAGAGGATGCACAGACAGAGCAGCCATTTGCTGCTCAATTTGATTCTGATCTTTATATCAGAGCCATAACAGACAGCTGAGTGCTGTATCCAAGCACTCCCATAGGATGATTTTATTTTGATCTTTGAAGCCTCAGTACTTTCAGCAAAAAGTGATAATATAATTAAGATATGACATTTATGTTCACGAGACCCTAGAGCTGCATGTTTAACTGGATTAAACTTGGTGGGAGTTTGGCCTTAAAAATTGCTCATTTCTTATTTGTTTAATCATGCCAAAATTGAACAAGGAAAATATTCTCCAACTGTACCTTAGCCCTAGTTGTCTTGACTCTGCAACTGCTGCTCTGTTGATGATGACTCAATGCCATGGTGAACTAATTAGGACAGTACTTTGTTACTAACAAAAGAGCTGCTTTCTTCCTCCCTCCTCTCCCCAGCAGTTTGTCAAACAAAATTGTATCCTATACCAAAATAATAGCAACCTAATGTATCCTGGCACTCTGTCTCTAGTCAAACAACAGTATTTTGTAATGCTGTTTCAGTACATGTATTAGAGGAGTTGTGTTTTACACAGCCCATTAACACAAGGGAATCATTAATTTCTGGAGAGTGTCTTTGCCAGAAAAATGTGGGCTTTAAATCTTCGATGTACATAGAAAAGTAGTGTCCATGTCAGATGTTCTAAATGGGGATGATCATTCTTGAAAATAATAGGATAGCAGTGTTCTATGCTCTGCATTTTAAATAACTGCAATCTACAGCTGACATTCTTACAGGAGACTCACCAATGCATTTCCATCTGTGTGGACATTGCATTAACATCTTTTCCTGTGGGGCTGGATTAAAGATGCTGCTCTTTCTCTCCTATGTAGTTTTCTGTCCTTCACAGACATGTTAAAATAGTCTCATCTGGTTTAAAGCGTTTTTGTGAAAATGTAGTTGCTCTTTCCACCCTTGTTTTTTGTATAAACCAAGGGCACGTGTGTTCCATGTGTTTTTTGAGAGCTGTTGCTCAAAGCTTGCAGCAATGGTTAACTGTGCTGCCTGTCCCTGCTCTCCAGGGGTGGCCTGGCCCGACATGCACCGTCTGGCTGACAGAGTCCATCTGGAGGAGCTGGCCAGGATTGGCATCCTGAAAGGCAGCGTGGATGACATGCTGAAGGTTCATCTGGGTGCAGTATTTATGCCACACGGGCTTGGACATCTACTTGGAATCGATGTGCATGATGTTGGAGGCTACCCAGAGGTTAGTGTGTGTCCATTCTCAACTCCCCCGCAGATTAACCCCCTCAGTTCAATCAGCACTGCTCATGCTTGATGTGTGGTTACCCAATTGCATCTGCTCAGAGGTAGAGCAGATGTGCATTTCAGTGTCTCCTTTTTAGATGTGGTATTTTATGCAGTTTACTCTAAGGAAATCTATTAGTTTGTTGAAATATAAATTGTTTATGGAAGTCACCTGATGGTGCTCTTTGGGCATTCCTTTTCTGCCCGGTTTCTACATACATTGTGTTGTTCCTCAGAGTCACTGCTCTGACAGGTACCACCCAACCCCCTGTGCTGTGGCAGAGCATCTCAGTCTACCTGAGTCCTGTATTGGCAAGATTCACCTGCCCCATTGCAGATGTGAGGCAGCTGCAGGAGCCCCGTGCTGCACCTGGGCAGTAAATCCCAGTGGCTGTGGGATTCCAGATGGAAACAATGGCTCAGAGCCCTGTCTTGAGCTTTGATGGCCAGTGTCAGCATGGGCACCAGGGTAGATGTGCTGTCCTGGAGTGAGAGCAGAAAGAAAAACTCCATCAAGCCTTCCAGTCTTTGCAAATATGAAAGCATAACCTCTGGTATTCTGAGTTTCTGCAGAAAACACAGAATGATTGTCTTTTTCCTTGAATTAATTTGGTGGTTCATGACTACGATCTGAAAGCAGAACAGGTAAAATTCTGTAACCAATTAACAGCAGTAGGTCTGCAATGTGAACTAAAAGAATAAAATCTCTACAGCCAGTTGTACTTAAGGTTTGAATAAAGAAAGTTTACAGCAGCTTCAGAAAGATTTCAGAAGGAAATCTCGTGTTAGGTTGTTGTTATTTGAGGCTGACTGTTTAAGGATTTTCAGTAATACAGTACAAAAATGGATCATTTGTCTCCTCTCATATGTAAGCTATTCTTTTGCAAGAATCTGCAAAAGAAACCAGGAAGTTTATAGGTAAAGTTTAAGTACATTTTGGTGTTTTTTGTAGTTCAGTGACCAGGCTATGTAACAGCTGCTCTGGCTGGTTCAGTTTTGCAGGCTGGGGAGAAACAGTAAACTACAGTATAATATTTGAGGATACTTATTACATTCACAGTATAATTCTAGCTGAGATACAATATTGTGATAATGATGCATTAGCATCAGCTAATAAACCTCCATGTAATAAAAATGAAACAAAAATCAAAAGCAGTCCTATTCTGATTTTATTCTGATTTTTTATCTAGCTGATACATAAGGGATGGATGCTTGTCCCATTGTTCCTCTGAAGTGCATTCTCTCTGTGTACAAATAGAGACATTCAGCAAAGCACAAGGGCTCTGGTTACTTGGAGAGTTCATAAACTTTAAAATCCAGGACCCTGCTGCTGTGTGCCTTTGCTTAGATTGTTTTCACTTGTGTTGTAAATAACCTCTCTGAATTTGGTGGACTTAAAACACAGGAGTATGTGTTCAAGACTTGGTAGGGTGAAGAGATAACTAAATTTTAGGAACCTGTGAGAAGAATTCTGAGAGTGCAAAGTACCCTTCTTGGTTTTGCCTAAAAACTCTGTCCTTTGAGGTTAGAGCAGGTACCTTACTGTCAAAGGAGAATTCTAGAACTGATTTTGTGAGTCTGGAGCAATGGACCCTGCACACCTTCCAACTCTCATCAGATTTCTGGAGAGTGGCATACAAGCTATGGAATATTTTTTTGACAATAGTTTTTGTTTTCATATGACTGAGTTTATAGTTGTTATTATATGGTATATTATATAATTTAAGGGTCATTTTTTGAAAGCAAACTGATCTATCCACAATTTTGAAAGAGCAGCCTGTTACAGATAGAAATGGATATAGGGACTGCATTGTCAAGTGAATTAGGCTCTCCAGTTTTGTACTTACTGTGTAAAAATGCCAGAGCTCCACACAGAATTTTATACCTGCAGATACTAAAATTATTTGTTTGTGTTGGCATGCAACTGCATTCTTCCATGAAGAATGTTTGCATGGCTAATTTACTTTCAAAATCTAATCCTAAGTAGCAAATTCCTTGAATATGAAGCATATATGAAGCTCACACACAAATAGCTAATATTCTGTATTTGCATATAAAAGTGCACATAGATGGGTGTATGGCATCACCTCAGTTTGAAAAATTATGAATTCTGGGTTCTGCAGGAGAGCAACCCCTTTCAATTCTGTGCAGCATTAATTTCCCCTCTGGTGGACCCTTCCACTTCCCCTTCCCTTCCCTTCCCTTCCCTTCCCTTCCCTTCCCTTCCCTTTCCTTCCCAGGAGCCCTTTGGCTGAGCTGAGCTGAGCTCGCTGGTGTGGGCAGGGCACCCAGGGGGCTGCCAGGAGTGCCCTGCACCACCTGCCCTGGGCTGGGAGCCCTCAAGGGCAGCCTGCAGGGATGCAGGGATGCTGTGCTGCCCAAGGCACACTGAGCACCTTTCCTGCAAGGGTGGGACATGTCTGTATTAACTGGGACAAGGCTCCTTATCCCTGCCTCCTTGCTCCATGAAAAAAACACATTTTGAAGACCTCTAGTACACTCTGGAGTGATTTGTGGTGCCTTTTAAATGTTTACCAGCTAGTGAGATCTTCACAAAGATTTTTATAAAGCCATTTTGGTGTTTATTGTACACTGAGCCCATGCCCACAGTATCATGTTCTTTTTTTCTAGCTGGTTAAAAAGCAACTTCTTTGCTTTTGGCCAAGGGAATTTCTGGGAGTATTACAAACGATTTTTTAAAAATAAAAACTTTCCAAGTGGATATTATTCCATTATTTTCCTCAAGTGTAAACAGTTACATTTGAAATAATACAATAAACGTTAATTTCCTAATTTTTATCCGTCAGAAAGTTTTGTGTGTTCCAAAAAAACTGTTTCCAGACATTGTTAGCTTAGATTAGTTATTCATTGGTAGCCAAAGATTCCTTTTTTCAAAATTGGCAATAATAAGTTTTCATCTTTTCCAGTAAGCTGCTTTCACATGCAGCATTGAACAAGCACTTTCTTCTTCTTTGACAAATGCTGTAAATGCTTGCAGATTTTCTGCAGAGTATACTCAGGGATATTAGAAAATACAACATTTCCCTTCCTATTTTTTTTTGCTGCGATAAAGAATGCTGGGTTTTGGCCAGTCATGAATGTGTCTTGGTAACCTTCTTTCAGGCCAGCCCTGTTGCCCGTGGTGTGAGCAGCAGCACTGCCCAGTGAAGCACAGGAGTGGGGTGCTGGTTCCAGGGGAGCTGAGCAGGCAGGAGCTCCCTGGCAGCTTGGAACCCCCTCCTGCTCCTCCTGGGGGTCTGACTGCAGCTCAGGCTGCTCTGAAATCCAGCCTCAGTGGTACCAATCACTCCAGAGAACCTGGCCCTCAGTCACACAGAGCTCGCTTCAAAGGGTGAAACCCCACTGGGCTTAGCTTCTGCTGCACAGTTTAACCCTGGGGATGGTTTTCTCACATCCCTTCAGGTTTTTTCTGGGTAAATTCGATATGGGATATAAATGAGGGTTTGTGCCTGTTGCAGTAAGAAAAATGTGGTAGGTGGCCCCAAATTTTCAGACCCTGAGGTAGATGAGGCTGAAGTTCTCATTTAAATCTAGGTTCTGTGTCTCTAGATGCCTGAGTTGATTCAATTTCATGCTATATTAATTGACTCTAAGGCTCTAAAGAGTGCTAAGTACATTTGATGACTTTCTATAATAATAAGCCAGTTAATTTAAGTTAAGTTAATAACTACTGTGATTTTGGCATCTTATGAATTAAGAGTTTAATTTTGTTTTGTTTTTTAAAATTATAAGATTTACCTTAGTTTAATTTTTTAATTCCATTCTCATGAAGAGCTGATCCTTTTGTTGCTATTCTGTATCACAAATGAAGTTTGGAGGTCTGTTTTGGAGTTACCCAGCTCCTTCCATCACTGTGCATGCTTGGGGAACATCTCTGCTGTGCACAGGCTGTGTCTGGCTATAACAGAAAGCTTGCTCCCAGATCCCAGATGACTGACTGGGAATTTAAGTCACCAAATGTACTGGAGAATGCAGGAATACTCTTGTTCTGGCACAAACTGTTTTCCTTATGTATCCAACTTTATGCTGAAGCAGAAGATTTTTTTTTTCTTTTTTTTTTTTTAATTGTGATTAGCATTGCAAATGGTGCATTAATGTTTTTTCCTTTAAGAATTAGAGGATGAAGTGAATTTACCAAGAAGCCTAAAGCTGTCGTGTAGAGCCCTGGTGGTGCAAGTTGCTTCACTTGCCATAACCTTGCAAAGCCTTGCTCCAGCTTAGGTTACCCAGGCCCTGCAAACATGAAACAACCTGTGGGGAAGGCATTTAGAGTGCCTTTACTTCACAAAGAGTAAAAGGGCTTTTCATTAGTTTTAACTTTGGATTTTCTTCCTGTAAGTGTTTGTACACCTTGAGAAAAGATTAGGAGAAAAAACTCTCTGCTTCTGGTTCATGGGACCCCCTTGAGTTTGGGGTTATTTTTGGTTTTGTTTTGGGTTTTTTTGTTTGTTTTTTGTTTTTTTGTTTTTTGTTGTTTGGTTGGTTTTGGTTTGATTTTGAGGTGGGTTTTTTTGTTTTGTTTTTGTGTGTTTTATTGGTTTTTTTCTTAATTCCTGCATAGCAAAAAACATACATACAGCCACTGAGCAGGCAGCGTGCAGGAAGGAAACAAATGAGTGAAAACTGCCTTTCCATGCAGAGCAGCACTGAAATCCACAGTGCTTATTGTACCTGCTGGGTCTAACACCAACCAGGAGAGTTTCCTGCAACCTAGGAGTCTCCTGTGGGGTTTAAACCCCTCCCAGAGTCAGTCCAGGGGTTTAAACCCCTCCCAGAGTTAGGCTAATAGGCTAATAGATCTCACCCTGCTGTGTCATTTTATGTTCAGAAAAGTTGTGATCAGTTCCAGCAGCTTTCCCTGTGAGGACAGATGCTGGAGTCTGGGTGTTTATGGAATTTAGGACTGGAGCAGAGGCAGAGGAGGAGGGAAGGCTCAGGTGCTGGGTCAGTGCAGTGCCATGGTGCAGTCATACCTCAGAGTTCCCCTGTTAAGATGTAAAGGACTTGAGGGTTTTTAGTTGCTTGGTTTGAGTTTCATTAGTTCTGTTTAATTTTCTTTTTGATAGATACTTGCTTTTGTTTCTTTGACTTATTTAAGTTTGTTGCAAAAGACTTTGTGTGCTAACAGAGTTTTTATCTGAATATTTGTTGTCCAAATATTTCTGAAATTTTAGCAGCAACTAACGAAGCGTGTGTGTTTTTGAACAATTCATTCTAGGTGCAGTAGGAGAGAAAAAAACAAAACAGTAGAGTTCTGCTTTCAATTACATGAAAAAAACTAAATCATTGCTATCATTGATACACTTTGGAGGTTTTGGTATACAATTTTCACTAATGGTATCTAAAGATCACAGAAGAAAAGGCCCTTTCATTTAAAACTTTACATGAAGACTTTAAAGTCTGCTTTCTGTGTGTCACAAGAAACTTGTTCATTAGATTTTAAATGGTGCCTGTCATTCATTTTAAAACAGTGTTGTTGGTAGCTTTTACAATTTTCTCATTTCTCATGAAATTCTTATAAATTTCCTCTAAACATTCTCCTCATCTTCCAGGTTAGTGCTGTAGTTGTCAACTTGGTGATTTTTTCTATTTACTATCTCTTTTTTTCTCAAACTTAGGTTCTAAGAAAAGAAAAAATACAGTCCATGTGTTTTGTTATTTCCATTGTGGTAGCACTGGAGCTTGGTAACATCAGAGGATCAGAAAGCAAAAGTTATATGGGGATTCTGCTCAGAACCATGTTGTAGTGATGGATTGAAATTCAGCTCCAGCTGAATCGTGAGGCAGCAGTGCCTCAAATAAGTGGCAGATAATTTTTCTTCATTCCTTACAATAACAGGAAAGTTATTAAGTACCTTAAGCTTGATGCCACAGTTAATACTTAGAAAAAGAAAAAAAAACTTCCAGTAAAATAGCCAGTTAAACATCATGTGTCCTCTATTCCCCCAATATTACCTTTGAGCTGTGTCCCAAAAGCTCCAGCTAGTAATTAGATTCTCCTGCAGAAGGGGAAGCTTTGATTTGCAAATGCCACGAGTGATATGTGGTACTTGGGGCGTATTCTCCTGTAACCTGCTGCTGGTTTCAAAGGCAGCACTGACAGCAGCTCCTTCAGGTGACTGTAGGCAGCTTGGGCTGCTGGGGAAAAGCAGGATACAGTGAATAAACTAATCTTCATTAGGAGCACTCAGCAAGTGAAACAAGGGCTTAGAGAGAAGGGACCAGGAGACACGTGAAATGGAATTGGAGACTTTTATTTTCCTAGCTGCACAGAGCTCTGTTCTTTTTATATTAGATGAGCTAATTAGAAGTTAGGTATATGCAGTGGGAGAATAGGGAAGAGTAAAAGAGCTGAGATTTCACTTTGGTGCTTGTTTCATATTATCTAAATGCAATGTTAGTATTCTGATTAATTTAAATACTTGATTGCACTTAGCTTGGTAAAGTGGTTGGGACTTCACTGTACTGGATGTGTTCCAACTGGGACAGTCTGGCAGGCTCCAAGAAGTTCTGTGATGATTTAGCTGGAAAAGAGAACGTGGAACTAGATTGTGTTACTAATGAGTCTTTTGCTGTGGTTCAGTGTTTGCAGTTTTGAGCAGCTCAGGTGTTCTCTGCCGTGCCTGGGGTTTGTTGCCATTGCTGGTTTGAGGAAGCTTTGGAGTGATGCCAACCCAAACCCTGGGTTTTGGTGGGTAGGGTGCCCTTGCTTCTCTCTGAATTGTTCATCTCTAGCTACTGCCATGGCCCTGTGGGTGAGCAGCAGCCAGCACAGGGACATCACCTTTGGTTTTCGTCTGTTCTGATCCAAAACCAAACCCAGGATCAGGCCCAAGTGGGCCTGGAGCTGTGTCTGCTTCTGATTGCCTTGCCTGGTAGGCAGTGCCTGTGGAACAAGATCCAGCATGATTCACAATGGAGTTCTTCCCTGGAAAAAGCAACATGTTAACCATTGAGTTGCTCAGGAGCAAGCAGTGATTCATCTTTATACTGAGATATTCTGGGGATATTGCAAGTTCTAGTCTTCCACAGGCCTTTTTCTGGGAAATAGGCAGATTCGCATACTTCCTAATTCCCTGCTTATTCCAAAAATAGTAATATTTTCTATTATTGTACACTTAATTTGAACTTTTATTTTGCTTACATAGTAATAAAATCAGTTTACAAAATAATTCTCTTGTTCCCTTGACAGTCCTTATTGCCTAGCCATGCTGGTTTTTGTTACCTTAGATGAACCATTAATTGGAATCCAATGTTCTTGGCAGGAGTACAGTCACAAATGACAGTGTCATACATCTGTGCTTACTGGAGGAGGAGTGTCTCAATCTTAAAATGTGAGCAGAACCTCCAAATAAAGTCAGTCTTAGAAAATAATTTCAGATACAGTCTGTTCTTGCAATATACAGGAGAATAAACAGTTATTCAAAATTTAGTTTTCACAGAACATAACTGCAAGTCTCTTTTTAGATGCATAGGCATTAATATTTTCTAGACTATTCTGTACACTTTTGGGGGGCAAATTGTCAATTATTATACTTTGTCTCTGTGCAGCCCTGTGACAAAGGTCCTGCTCAGTGGCCAGGCCTGCAGGATATAATGGTGACAGAAACATGCACCCACACAGCTGCTGCACCAGCACTCACTTTTCACTCTTCCTTTCATCTGACTGCAAAACAACATCATGGTCATTGTTGAAAACAAGGCTTGAGTTGTTTAGCTGCAAGATGCAGGGAAGGTTCCTCCTCACAAAGAAGAGAATCCATTAATGGCAGAAGATTCCTGCTGATGGATGAGAGTGCGAGGTTGCCCTGTCGGGCTTTGCTCCCGAGAGAGTTTGGCTTGGTGAAAAATGGCAAGTCTTGTTTCAGATCTGTCATATTCTGTTTGGGGATTGTGGTATTGCTGTCATTAAAAAAAGTCCTCAGTTTGTCCTGCTTTTCATAAACAACCACAGCAGATTGAGAGCTGCCAGCCCCTGGACCTGATGGGTGTGGTGGCTGCCAAGGTGGTCATGAGTGCCCAGAGGTCAGATGTCACTTGGGATGCTGAAGCCATAGTCTGATGTGTGTTTTAATCCAGCATTGTTCTCAAAAGAAGGGGTTTTGTCATCTACCCAGCTTGGTCACTGGCCCCTCTCTGCTTACTTCCTGTGCCAGCTCATTTTGTCCTTCAGCCTTGCAGCAGATTGGATTGGGGTTGTGCTCTGCTCAGAGTGCGAGTGGCCACATGCAAGCCATGGCCAGAACCTGTCTCTCTTCAGCCATTTCACACACCTATCTCCTGGAGATCACCCTGCTGCTCTCTGTTAAAAGGGACAGCCCATCCACTGCTGTCCAGCTCTGAAGAGCCGAGCAGTGTTACCCTTTCTTTGAAGAGCCCCTGGAGATGCTTTCATGGTAGGGATGTAGCTGCATCAGTACCTGCACAATCCAAAGACCTGGAGATGAAACCTAGAGCCAGCACAGCCCAGGACTGAGGTAGGATGGGGGGAATAGCAAAAAGACTTTGTGAATTCCTTCCAGAGAAGTTAAAATTTTACTTTTGGGTGAGCAGCAATATTCAAGTGCCTTGGGGAGTCTCCCTGCATGGTTGAGACACATCCAAATGTGTATCTTGGGTCTTGTTCCGGAGTTGCTGTTAGCTTCTTGAAGGAAGAACTAAAAACAGGATCAGACTGCAAGCAGTCTAGACAAAATGCCTATCATTGCTTTAGCAGCTGTACAGAGGTAGATAAAGGGGGCTACTGAGGCTTTATTGTCACACCTGATGTTAAACACCATTTATTCTAAGTAAAGGCACAAAAATATGGATGCTGTGCCAGGGCTGCCTTCCGAGGATGTTTGCGATTGTTTTTCTTGCTCTGCATTTGTCTTTCTAGCATCTGTCTTGGATTGACTGCCTTGGAAAAGGCATTTGCAAGCAGAATTGAGAAGTGTACTTAAAAGCCAGCTATGGGTTGTTTGTTGTAAAGTAGCCGATAGATACTTGGTGAGGCACCAAAAGGTCCAGACACTAATCTAATTGTTTACAGCTCATGGAAAGATTAATCCACAAGATTGGATGCCCTCATTTCCTTTACACATTACAATAAATGTGTGAAATGCCAAACCCCAAGGGGCAGTATGAGAGAATGGCTCCATTTCAGTGCAGTTATTGTTTTAAGTTTAGAAATATATTGATTTTCTTTGAGTTTTGATAAGAATACAAATTCAAAATGCCTTGCTTAATATCACAGTATTCTTGTTTCCTAGGCTCAGTAAAACAAAACCACATTTTCTTATTTTGGTGTAGTGTATTGTGCTCTGCAGAGTCCAAATCAAACATATGACATAAAACATATCGAACACACAGTCAAAATGGGCAAACCTGTGTCCAGATGTCCAGGCTGCTTAGCTCTAGAAATCTTAACTACTGTAAGATTCTGTACATTGGGACAGAATGAGCTCTGCAAAGGGAACAATAGCAACCCCAGCATTGCTTGGGTGACCAGTGAGGATAAAGCAAACCCTGTGGGGAGGCTGCTGCAAAGCAGGATTTCTGTAAAATGGGCTTTCTCTGAACTGAAAGTGGAGCTCAAGAACAAACAACACTGCAGGGCTATGTCCACTCAGAAGAGGGAACAATTCAGTAAGATAAAACATGGGTGATGTGCAGAGTGTGCTCCCTCCATCCCCCTGCACTGGCCTGGCACAAACACGGGGGCTGGGCTGTGCCTGGACATGGTGCCCCAGCACTGAGAGTGGTGCTGGGCAGGGTTTCTCTGGGAGAAAGGGGAACTTTCATCCTCATGACACCAGTCATGCTGATAGTGATGCTGACACCGGTTGCCCCTTCTGCTGCCTGTGGCTTTGGCAGAAGCAGGATTCAGGAAAGCCAAGTGGAGACCAAATAAATAATGCCGTGGTCTCACAGACATGTTAACCTCTGACTCGCTGGCTAAAGCAGAAAAGGTTTCATGAGCACAGTGTGGGTGTGACTGCGAGCTGGTGGACCTGTGAGCTGTTCATGGGTCATTATGAGAATTTGTTGGGGAAATTTTGCTATAGTTGCAAAGAGTTTTCAAAAAGCAAATGGGATTGAGATATATTTATTCTGATATTGCAATCCCTGGCACATTTGGGAAGAAGAAAGTTAATAGCTAGAACTAGTCTTTACAGTGTTTCTAATTCCTTGACTAAGCATGTCCTCATATATCATTTTATTTTACCAGCTTTTTGGAAGAAGAGAATGTTTTGCTAGTTTGGACTTGTTTTGACTTAACTTTTAATAATACCCATCAGTACCATGTTGCCTGAAAGTCTGAATCTGACAAAAGTTTAGTTTAAATGGGGTGCTTTTATGAGGTCATGTGTAGACTCATTGCTCCTGAATCAAAATCATAAATGTGTAATTTTAATAACATTTGGTGAGAATAACTATTTGCATATCCTTGAAGAAATTGTTCTGTGCTGCATAGTTCAGCTGTTTCAGCCATGACGTGGCTGGGGCATTTCAAGATTTGCATGCTGCTTACAATGCCATGCTTTGCAAGGGAGGGTAGAGCAAGGAATAGTGCAAATAGTTATTTCCACTTGTAGTGCAGTATTTCTCCCAAGGCAGAGAGTAACAGTACCAAGCATATCCAAAGCCACGATGCAGAAAAGGGTTGGGGTGTTGAGCTGGAAACTGGTCACCACTCTGTGTGAAAGCTGAACGGGGAGCGATGGGAGGGCGGTAATTGCGTAGCTAATTTCAGTCCTTGATGATTACTGTTGATATTTTGTGTGTGTTATGGAGCAGCCAGGCCAGGAGGGCTTGCTGAGGGCCCTGCCTGTGCTGCCTCAGTGAGCGGGGTGTGTGTCCACAGGGCGTGCAGCGCGTGGACGAGCCGGGGCTGCGCAGCCTGCGCACAGCACGGCGCCTGCAGCAGGGCATGGTGCTCACCATCGAGCCGGGCATCTACTTCATCGAGCCGCTGCTGCAGCAGGCCCTGCAGGACCCTGCACAGGCCGGCTTCATCGACTGCAGCGTCCTGCAGCGCTTCAGAGCCTTCGGCGGGGTGAGTCCTTCTTGCTGATTCTTTCTCTCATGGATTGCTGTTCTCGTTGTTTGCCCTTGCTGTGGATCTGAGAAGAAGTCTTTTGGGAGTTGTAATGTATTGCACACAGGGCTGTTCCTGAAGCGGCACCTTGAGTCATTTGGACTGTTTGACTCTGCAGACAAGCTGAGGGGTTATATTAATTTTTTGGTGTGGTTTTGTACTAGTGATTAATGATAGACTGATATTTTCCCATTGACTGTGATATCCTCTGCCAGCACCATACAGTGGCTTGCCAGGTAAGTGTTTTGTTTAATATGTGAAACATGTATGTTATGAAATATGAGACTGAGTTCTGTAGTTCCTTGACAGCAGCACAGCCCAGTGCTTCCTGCCGGGGCACAAGAGCCTGATGCCGTTTAAGTTGGGGAGGCAGTAGATGAAAACAGCAATAATTGCTCTTGCAGGGTTATTGACAAAATGGCATGAAACTCGTGCCTTGGGGGGCCTTCCCTGTTTACCAGAAGAATGGCTGATGGGGTTCCAGAGCTCAGTGTGGCAGGCTCAGGCAGCAGTGTGCACAGGAGGGTTGGCCAGGGGAGGTGGAGGTGATCTAGGCAATCTTTGCCATGCAGCAGCAGCTGGGCAAGGAGAGGGGCCTGGTTTCTGCATCCAGTCTAGGGCATGTTTCCCATTCAAAGCCACCGCCCTTGAAGAGCATTCAGCAGTGGCAGTGCTTCCAGTGGGTTTTTATTTCAGCAGGGCAAGCATTTGAAGGGTGCCTCATTGTGGTGCCAGTTTCTGTGTTCCTGCACAGAGGAGATGGAGCAGGCAGCTGCCATGGCCCGTCCTGCCCGTGGCTCTGCTGCTCGGTCTCAATACAGCGAGCAATCGCTGGCAGTGGCGGTGATTTTCTGCTGTGAAAAGTCACTCATTAGGAATTGTCTGCTGCTGCCATTGACTGATTTATCACTGTACCCCAGCCTGGAGAGGGTGATTACTGTAGCACTTTGGTCTGAGCTGCCTTGGAACCACCAGTCCTGGCAGGAAAGTTGTGTGTGCTATCCCCAGTCATGTGAGCCAGCCAGGCTCAAGGGCAGCCACCCCTGATGTGGGTGCACCCTTATTAAGAGACACAGGACTTTACCCTTGCTGGTGTTTAATTCACTGCTGAGGTCTGGGACATTATCTGTCTCTGTGTTGTTTCCTTATCAAGATTTGCCAGCCAGACAAACTGAGGTACTGGTGAACAAAAGGCAGCTAATTCTGCATTTTCTGACTGTGAGCACATTCTGTGTGACACCACGCGCTGAAATGTATTTTAAAAGAGCACTGTGCTGTGCTTGTGCAGCTTGATACTGCAATGGAAACAGGTTTAACTGTCTTCATTTTCCTTGTAAACGCTCTCTGGGAGTTTTTTGGCAATTGAATTGATCCCTGGTGAGCTTTCCCTGAAATTTCTCAGCAAAGCCCACATTTTTCCCAGATGGCTGGGAATGCCCACTCCATTTCTGCAGCCTGAAGTGTGCCTATGGCTCACCTGCTGCCTGTGGGTGCACAGAATAGAAATGACACCAGGGCATCTCCAGCTTGGTAATAATAAGTTGCTGGATCAGGCACTTTTGTTCCGGAGATTTCAAGCAAACTTTGTTCCCTCATTTTTTGCTTAGCTTCCTGTAATGATGACATGTAAGGAGAGCTAGCCAACAAAGTTTGCTAAAAGAAGGGGCAGCCCAAAAGGGATTGAGTAAAAATCTAAATCTCTGATCCCCCTGTGAACAATACATTTTACTTAGAGAGAAAAAATAATAATACACACATTCCTTGAGCCAGATGTTGTCACTTGATTTTGTCCAGGAGAAGAAGGAAAATAAAATCTGAGACTGGAATACATCTGAATATTTCTGAATTCTTCACAAAAGCTGAATTATAATGCAATCAAAATAAGTTTTTCCATCTTTACCATTCTGACTCGATTCTGCATAAATAGAAGATGCAATTTGTGCTGTGTAGAGTGCTTTGTTATGAACAAGATGTTTCATTCTAGTTTCTCCAGAGTGAGTAAGTATTTCTCACAAAAGCATGCCAGAGAACTTACTTTCTATGGGATTAAAAAAGATCTTGTAAAGCCCAGTGTTTTTACTGACAAATATTAATAGTACAGGGGCTAGTATTGGTGTCAGTTCTAGCTGAAGAGTTCACTACAGCCAGTCCAATCTGCTTTTAAGTGTAAAAGCAAAATACATCCTACAAAAGGAGGTAAGTTGTCCATTTCCCTCTGCAGAGCTCAGCACTAATTAAAATGTTCTTAATTTGGTTTAGTGTAATTCACTTCAGAAATGGACTAACATTCACTGAAGTAACAGCACTGTAATTCTGAGTCTGTCCGCACAGGAGATTTGTGGATTTTTAATAAATTCACCTTGAATTCCTGTCCTTTTTGGCTTTGGAAAATTTTCTTGCCTATGAGAAGTCTGTGCATTGAGAAGCAAAGCCCTTGTAGTGCACCAGAAAGGGCAAGACTGTAGCCGTGTATTGTAATTGGTGCTGCCTGCAGTCAGCCATGCAGGGATTGTGGAGGCTGCAGCAGCAGGGAGGAGGTGTTGGTGTGAGGTTTCCGTGGCTGCCTCCACTGCTGGGACAGGTCCATGGGCAGCCCAGGCTCCTGCACACCCCAGGCATGGCACAGCACAGCCCTGGTGGCTGTCCCTGCTGCTCAGGGACCTTCACCGGGGCTTTCTGCCTCTCGTGGGTGAAGCACCGATCCCTGTGGAGGGAGGCAGGCAGTGCTCAGGGGATGCTGCCCTGCCTGCAGCCCTGCACTCTTCACTCGACAGCTGAGTTCAGCCCTTCACAGGCTCCCTGGGCTGGTTTGGGGACGTTTCAGTCCTTCGGTGGTCCATGTGCAGCACCAAGGTCCAGTTTAGCGAGGTCACTAATCCCCTGGGACAAGGCTGCTGCTGCTGCTGGCACCGTGCCTGGCCCGGGCACCTTTGCTCTGCCTGGACTCTGCCCCACGGGCTCCTGGACAAACACAATGTGCAAACAGAGGGATGTGCATGCGGTTGTGTGCATCGCTCGGGAAAAGCAGCTGAATCCTCGGGGAAGGGGAAGTGCTGACTCCAAATGCTGCCCTTTAGGGTTTGACATTTCCATTCTTCATAAGCTGATTACTGATTCATGCAGTTCATATGATGTTTTCTCAAAGACACAGTAAAGCCATTCAGGGTTTGGGGTTTTGGTTTTTTTTTTTTTGGCTTTACACATTCAGTCTCTGTTCAGGCTTTATTTTTCCCTAGGATTGGTAGAACTAGCACTAGACTTAATATCTGAAAACTATGAGAAAATGCTGAAAGACAGATGGGTGTTAAATGCATTACTTTCTTTCATTTACAGATTTTTCTCATTTAAAAATTAAACAGATTTACAAAGCCCGGGAACTTGAAGATCTGCTAATATTACAATATTTTCCAAAACAATAGTGCTTCCCTTACTCAGAATAAATGCTAAACCAGATAAAGAGCAAGATATTTAACTACTTCTACCTTTGGTTCAGAGAGCCATATAGTAGCCTCTGTCTTGATTTTTATTTTTCAGAAAATTAGGCTCTGTTTCTAAGTTTATGGTGCATTTTTATTGTGAAATGAAATAGTTTACTACCCAATAAACATTATGCTCATCTACTTTTTAACATTGCTTATTGTATTACAGTAATAGTGCTGCACAGCATTTCTTCAAAAGTTTTCATAGGAAAGCAGATGTCACAATGTACGTAGTTAACTTCCTTTAAAAGTTTTTCTAAGGGAAGTGATAAGTGTAGGCAACCCAAAACCTACTGCTAGTTGCTTATAAACCTTTAACTCTTGTCTAATTAACATAATTAGGTTAAAGTAAAACCAGCTGTTTCTAACCTGTATTTCACTTGTACTTTAATGCTTATTTTAGAGCCTGGATGAAGAGACGGGGCACCTGAGGCTTTTTTTCCATCTGTATCAGTTAATGTAATAAAGTACATTGCCTCACCCTACTAATATTGGTCGTCTTCTATAAAAATGTGAACATTTAAATGTGGACCTTTCAAATAAAGGTTCTCTTGACATGAGGACTTGGTTGTGAATGAAACCTACTTATGCCAGGAAGACCAGAGCATGGGATGAGATTCACTGAGCACAGAGGCTGCAGGCCTCTGCACAAAACACCCACTCAGTCCTTCTGAGATTACAGAAGTCAAACTCTGCTCATGATAAGTTTGCTCTGTTAACAATCACTGCTAAGTCGATGGCTGGGTTGAAATCAGTTCCCTTGGCTGCCTCTGTAGGACAGCAGCTGTAGGAACAGACCCAGGGTCCTCCAGCCCCACGTGTGCTCGTCTGCTTTGGATGGGCCCTGTGTGGCCACCTCCTGTCATCACTGCCAGGCAAGTGCCCCACTCTGAGATCGTGCAGTGATAGTGTTGCTGCTTTCCACAGCCAGAATCAAACAAATGATCAATAGATTTAAAAAAAACAAAATGGGAGACTTTTCACCAGTTGCCTTTTTTGACATCTGGGATCCATCATCATGCAAATCCGGATTATTTAATTGGCCAAAGTAGTTTGTTGGTTGTCAAAAGCCTTGTATGTATATTGTCATCCAGAAGAAATTAGTGAGTGCTTCAAGCCTGTTTCCCTTGGAAGGTGGCACAGGAGGCTCTGGGGAGCAGGGCTGCATTGGTAAGTCAGGACAAAGTGCGAGGCTGCACAGAGCTGACAGCAGCCCTGGTGTTTAACCCCTGGGCTGCCCTTGGCTGTGCCCCCACAGCCCTGCCTTGGGCACAGTTGGGACCATTGAGCCTCATGATGGCCTCTGGCTGGTGCTAGGCTGTTGTGCAATCAGCTCTATCTGCACAGATCATGCCATCCCCCTTGATAAGGAAAAGGCAATTTTGGAGCAGTCCTGGCATTCCCGGCCACTGCACCTTTACAGGAGTTGTTTTTTGAAGTCTGCCATTTCACACCAAAAAAGTAAAGCCTCCCCCAGGTTTTTGCAGAGCACCCTGAAAGCTGAGGGTGCAGTGAGCCTCACACTTCAGTGCTCAACTCCAAAGCACTCTGTAGCCCTGAAACAAGCAGTGCTAATGAACAAAGAGCCTGCAAGCAGGGACAGCTCTGAGAGCAAGTTTCATAACCACTGTCCCCCTCTGGGAAAGGCGGTCCCAAGCCAGTGAGCCTTGCCAGGCAGATCCAGCATCTTTTGTCCATTTGGACAGAAGACAAGACCAAATGACAGGATCTCCTGTGGGGAAGGTTTTGCAGGTCCTCTGAATCTGCTTCTTGCTGCTGCTGACTTTACACTCAGGGCGAAGCGTGGAGGGTGTGAAGGAAAAGAGCAAATGAAACCATTTCCTTCCCCTTGAGAGCCTGTTCCTCTGCACTCATCTTGCTTTTAGGCAAAGGAAGAATTATGCACTGCAAATGGGAAATTCTCTCTTGTGGCAAGCATCCATTTCAGGTGAGATCCATCCAGCAGAGGAAGGGTTCGATTCTGTGGAAAGAAGGGGAGTGTTCCTAGGGAGTGGTGGGTGGTCCTGGGGGACCAGTGGTTCTGTGTGCCTCCATCCCCATCCCAAAGACCATTTGGAGGTGCTGATGTGACAGCACTGGCTCTCCCACTTTTCACAGCAGATCACAGCTGTGGATCGATTGTGTGATCTCCCAACAATGCTCCTCCTGTACAAGGAGTCTCTGGGCGTGGCACTCCTCCTCCTCCACCTGGTCACTCTCAGCTCCCTCCTTTGGCATCTCCAGCCCCTGTGTGCTCTCCTCATTCAGGATGTCTCACTTCTCCCCTCCACCAGGATCTCCCTACCTGGTCTCCTTAGCCAGTCCCGGCTTTCTTTGTCCATTATTTGTCAATCCTGTCTCACCTCACTATGCCTTCCTTTCCCTGGTCCTTTCATCACTCTTAACTATTTCCCAGCTCTTTCCCCACCCTGATTTTCTCTTGTGGCCTAGACAGAGAACAGCATGGACAGATACCTTGCTCCATTTGTTCTTCCCCACTATAGTCTAGCTTGCATTTGCTCTGCTTTTAAGTCAGTCCATCCTCCCAAAGAGTGCAGAGGTATTGGCGGAGGTAGGAAACACTGAACTAGAAAACAAACAATTTTTCTTGCTTTTTTGCTAATGTTACTGGTTAAGCAGATGAATTGTGGCTGATAAGGCTGTAGCTGGGGAATTTCAGCTCAAGAAGGGGGAGGTTTGTGAAGCTGGCAGTGCTTGGGAAAAGGCTCTCTCTGTAGGCAGTCAGTTCTAGCTTTGGCTGGCCTTCTCTCTGCTCTCAGACTTACTTTTGCAGTGACATTTTTACTTTCCACATCATCACTGTGCCCAGCTCCATTTGCACTGGCTGGATTTGCCAATGTGATGCTTTGGCTCTTACCATCTTACCAGGTCTGTCCCTGGATTCTGGCACTCCTGCAGGCTTTGCCTGCTACCATCAGGTTTTTGGCAAGGACTGGTCCAGCCAGGCAGGCTAGGCCCAGGACCCAGCAGGACAGGTACAAGGCAGGATTTGCCTTTGGATGCAATGGGACCCTCCTGCTGAATCCTTGGGTTATGTTTTTCCTCAGCAGTCAAATTTGAAGCAGGGAATGAAAAAGCTCATCCTGGTAAAATCTCTTCAAGTGCAGAGTCATTGCATGTGTTGCTGGTCTCTTCTGCTGGTCTCTCCTTTCAGGCACACTGAGCACACATAGCCTCAAAGCTTTTAAATTTACAGCTGTCCAAAACAAATGTGTAAACTCAATGGAGTTTGTTTATTTAATTCTGCCTTATAATACACTTAACTTGGTACCAAGTAAAAGAAATAATCTGGCAAAGACATCATTAAACAGTTTAATAAGGACTGGATGACTCATTTTGTTTGAACAAATGGATTATTTTGCAATCAGAAGTATAAATGTTAACCAGCTTTATTTTTAGTTGAAAATGTCAAGAGGTCAGAAACAATTAAAGCAATTGTAAGGTGGGAGTACCCAGGGTTTGTGTTCTTTTGGATTTGCACCTTACTAAAATTGCTTTTATTGCAGCTTAGCAATTTAGCAACATTTTTCTGATAAGATAACGGGAATGACTGTGTAGGCACATTAACTGGTAAGAAGAGATTAGAGACAAACAGAAATGGAGCACACTTTTCATTTTAATAGCAAGAGTTGAAAAACTGAGAGGATCTGCTTTTTCCTTCTGTGTTTTGAAATTTAGTGCTTATATTTTAAAAGAAATGTCTGACCTGCTCAGGACTTCCTCATCAGCTCAAAATTCAATGTTTGGCATATCAGCTACAAGCTATTTCATGTTCGAAGTTTCACTTTGAAAGTTTATTGTGTTTAGAGAAAAGTTTTAGTTGCAAAGAGAAGCTACCTGAGTTGCAGCTCAGCAGCAGGACAGCTTTGAGGGTGGACACTGTGGGCATCAGGGGGCACTGTCCCTAGCAAGCCATGTGCTAGGAAGGCTGGAGGCAGATCCAGGGAAGGGTGTTCTTGTTACTGCTCCTGCAGTAAATTCAGGGGGCCAGGATTCACTGGCCCCATGGAGTGACATAACATGACCTCAGTGTTGCAGCACCCTGCTCACACTGTCCTTGATGTACCCAATGCAGCAGAGGCTGAGGGGCTCACCAGGAAGCTTGTGTGACCCCAGCAGGGTGGCAGGGGCAGGTGGCCCAGCTGGAGCCTACAGTGCCATGGTGCTGACAGCAATTCCATGCTGGCACTGTGAGCTCTGCCTGGGCTGCACCAGCTCCTTGTGCCCTGGCTGCTGTTGCTGCCTGGGGTGCTCCTCAGGAAGCTGCTGCTGCTCAGATCCCATCTGGAGTGCCCTGGTAACCAGCCTGTGTTCCCTGTGCAGGTGCGCATCGAGGACGACATCGTGGTGACAGCCACGGGCATGGAGCTGCTCACCTGTGTCCCACGGACGGTGGAGGAGATCGAGGCTTTCATGGCAGAAGGCCAGAGCACTGCCAAATCCTTTGACAGCCTCTCCAGCCAAAAGCAGTAAACTTCAGGGTGATACCTATTGCCTCAACTAATCGGTCAGCATTCTGATTTAATGCTGTGGCATAGAAAATAAACTGCATCCAATTCTTAATAGCAAGAGAGGCGGGCAGGCTATTAGCTGGGAAAATTCCTGCATTAGAAGTGAAGGTAGAAGGCCCAGGGAAGTCAACTGCTGCTTGCAATCAGCAGTTTATGTGACCAAGTGCCAGCTAAATAGCCCTGCTGCCTTGTCAGTGGGGCTTATACTTCTGTCAGATCTCAGCTCAGATGTATCTTGCAATTAAATCTGAATTTTGATGATCTAACTCTAAAATACTCTAAAATACCAAATGGGTTATCTGAAAGCTATGAGCAGTTGTAACACTCTTAAGTCCTTTTTAAAACTTCATCACAAGTGCTGTGAAAAAGAGAAATAAAAATCAGTTGTTCTCAGTGGACATAATGACACATATTTTTCTTACGAATCTGTATCCATGCAGTAAGGAGAATCAAATTTTTATTAAAATTCACCTTGGCATCATTTGTGTTCACAACTTCGTGGTCATTATGCTTTTCTGCTCCAGTTCCTGCTTCTTTATCTGACCCTACTACCAATTGGTGCTCTGTAAATGTTGACCCTTTGCTAGCCAGAGTTTTCTGCTCTGGATAGTAGCTGTACTGATCCTTCACACACAGCCCCACACTCATTAGATTTATTCATCTATTTGTTCTTTAAAAACATAGATTGCTATGGTGTTCGTGACCCTTAAAAGCTGAAAGAAGGGAATATCTTTGCTGCTCGTGGTCATTCAGCAGCATATGCTGTGCAGCATGATAGTTATTTTTAACTGTTCAGTGTTAGTTCAGAATGAAATAACGTAAATTTTATTTGGATACCTTACAAACATATTAATATTGGTCATAATGGTCTTTCTACTCATGCGAGATTTAAATTACCAAGAGAAGCTTTTTTTACTGTAGGTATTCATCAACTTGCAGGATAATAAATACATTTCTTCTAGATGCTGGTAACTGCATAAAAATAATCTTTCTCACTCTGCATACGCATCCAAACTGCTCAGTGTTCAGATTCTGTTGCAGTTTGACTGCAGAGCCACTTCAGAACATCCCTCTGCTGTGCTGGGGGTAGCTGAAGGCACAGCAGAGCATCGGGGCCTTGCTGGGTGTCACTGCCTGCCAGGTGAGGATTCTCCCCTGAAGGATCAGCTGAGCTGAGATCTCAGCACCGTGGTGGGAGCAGCTCAGTCCTGCTGCTCACACCAGGCCACTGACACATGGGCAATGGGATCAGCTGAGCTCCTGCAGGTGTCCTGCCCCACGTGGGCTTGGGGGTGTCAGAAACCACTGCCAATGCCTTTGTGCCCTATTTCAGGTTTAGGCCTGAAATAATTTCCTTCAAAATCGTCAGATACGTTGCTCTAGGAGAGTTCTTTTTGCTCAGCAGCTGGTCTGTGTGACAAGAACCTGCTCTTTATTTCCAACAGCTTGGTGATCCCTTGCTGTGTAGGAAACTTCATGTGGGAGACCAATGAAATAATCCAGAGGATTTCATTAATGTCACTCAATTAATAAATAAGTCTATTTACATTTTTAGAGGTTTCTTGACATTGGTTTTGAAGAGGCAAATGCAGGAATTCTTGGCTTTGAAGGGAAACAGTTTTTTCAGGAAGGGAGGTGTGAGATCAGAGGCTTGTATGTTCTGCTGCATTGAAGTTCCTGCTGTGGTGACTGGAATCTTCCACCTCTGAAACGTGGCACCTGCCCAAGGACATGAGGCTTGGCTTTGGGAGCCTTGCAGATATGAGAGCCCAGAGACTATACTGGCATTGCACTGAACTCAGGTTTTTTCAGTGCCAAGCAGTGCTGGTGGCTGAGCCCTGTTCCCTCCACGGGCCAGTGTTTCCTGTGGCAGGCTCTGAACACGCCGGGGGCTGGGTCGCTGCTCCAGGCACTCCCAGACCCGCTGCTGCCTGGCTTTGGCAGCAGGTGCGATTTTACAGTAACACTTCACAGATTTGGAGAGGAGGAGAGCTTTGGAGCTGTTTCAGCTGAGCCATCACCCCAGGGTGCTTCAGAGCCTTCCTGCCTGTGCTGGGGCTGGCAGGAGCTCAGGGCGGCAGAACCGGTTCAGCTCCGGGTGTGGCCGCGCTCGGAGCCGCGGGCCCGGGAGAGCCGCTCATCCCATCCATCCCTGGCTGCCTGCAGAGCCAGCCCGGGGAGGGGAGAATGGGAGAGTGGGAGAGAGGGAGAATGGGAGAATGGGAGGGGATGATGGGATGGGATGAGATGGCATGGCATGGGGTGGCGTGGCGTGGCATGGCATGGCATGGGGTGGGATGGGATGGGCACCCTCTCCCATTTTCCTTCAGCATCAGGCCCACGAACTTGGTGAATATAAATTTCATCCTTCATTCCAGAAGTTTGTTGTGTAATTAGGATCATTTTTATCCACTTGAGCAAAAAGTGAATTAGACTTTTTTTTCTTAACTTGGGGAAGGGAAATAAACCTTTTTTTAAAAGGCAAAGTGATATTTAATACTTTAAAAATTGGTGTTCAATAATTTAAAGTGTATTAATGGTGTGAAAGTACAGGTTATGGCAAATTTTCTTTTTTTACTCCATCAAGATATTTACTGTCATATTTTCCCAAGTGCCTTTTCCCCTCGGCACAAACAGACTTGAATAGAGTTGGCACCGAAGTAACAGAATGTGTCTTATGCTGAGCAAATTTGTGTTTAGAAAGGTTTGAGCACTTCTGAAATGATACAATGAAATTGCTGCAGCAAATTGCTTCACCTCCCTGGGGCTGGGTGCACTCTCAATTTCCCTGCCCATTATCCTGCTGCAGCTCCAGGAGTTCCAGGGGTGCAGCCTCAGTATCCTGGGGTGGAGCAGACCCCTTCCCTCAGCGGTACAGTGAGGGAATGGGAATCAGCTTTCCTGCTGGAATTTCAGTGCCGTAACCCTTTGTGTACTGACAGGCACTGGATTCTGTCACAGACTGGAGTTAAGAATGATGTGTCAAAGGAGAATCTTCACTTTTATAGGTCGGCACTGACATTTCCTGTGCCTTGCACAGAGGGGTGAGGTGGGGGCACTGCTGTCCCAGCCTGGGCTGCTTCACCCTGGGGGGAATGGCCTCTGCTGCTTGGAGCTGCTGTGGCAATGGGGGCTTAGAATGAGCCGGGGCCCTTTCCTGCAGCCCCCTCTCACTGAGGGTGCCTTTCAAACACCCATGGGTGACACCATGGCACTGAGGGGCTGTAGTGAGCCCCGGGCCCTGTCCTGCTGCCAGCCAAGGACAAGGATCATTGTCCTGGTGCCAGTCGAGGGCAGGGATCCTTGTCCCGCTGTCCCCAAGGGCGGGGATCACTGTCCCTGTCCCCAAGGCCAAGGTTCCCCATCCCGCTGTCCCCAAGGGCAGGGCTCGCTGTCCCCAAGGCCAAGGATCCCCATCCTGCTGTCCGCAAGGGCAGGGCTCGCTGTCCGCTGTCCCCAAGGCCAAGGATCCCCGTCCCGCTGTCCCCAAGGGCAGGGCTCGCTGTCCCCAAGGGCAGGGCTCGCTGTCCGCTGTCCCCAAGGCCAAGGATCCCCGTCCCGCTGTCCCCAAGGGCTGGGCTCGCTGTCCCCCGTGTGTTTGCGGCGCCGGGGACGAGCCCAAGGTGCGCTGCGGGGGCCGTGCTCCCGTTTCTGTCCCCTGTGCTTCTGTCCCGGGGCAGGGGCGGTGATCGCAGCGAGCCACGGCTCCTGTTGGGCTCGGAGCGCTTTCATCGCCCTCTGTTACACGCTGTAGGCATTCGTGCTGTTACTGTCACTGTTCGCTTTCTTATCTGGTTGCTGTTAAATTGTAAATGGTTACAGTAATAGTAAATTCTCAACTCCTAATCTGTGTTTTGTCTCTCACCTGAGGGGGTAGGGGGACGGCAGTGGCTGCGTGGGGATTATTTTCCAGTTGGAAACCAAAACATCAGTAAAGAAAACCAGTGCAGACGTTTCTGATAAACCAGAAATTTCATTTTCCAAAGGAATTTTCCTAACTCAGTGGCTTTAAACATGAAGGAAATGGGATCAGAGCTGTCAGGAGCAACAGGTGGAAAAGTCACCCTTCAGAGCTTCAGAAAGAGAATCACCCTCACTCACAAGAGATCGGAGACATCATTTTCACCCAAATCACACACAAACAGCCAGGCTGTGCAGTCTGTTCAGACTGGTTGGGGAGGGCCCGGCCTGGCAAACCAGCTTCAGGACAGCAGGGCCACAGTCCCAGCCCGCAGGGAAGAGATCAGCGCTGCCCTTTGCACCAGGGGAGGTGCAGATAACAAATGAGACGCCTTCAGGTCATCTTTTTCCTGGTCATTTTTGGTGTTCTGCTCCTCTCCTCTCCCCTCTCACTGCAGTATATTTTTCAGTCTTCATTTTTTTTCTTCCTTTTTTGTTAAATCAGACATTTAGACAAAATTGTAATGGGTTTCTGATTGCTTCCATGGAGCAGAAACCTGAGTGAAAAAGGGGAACAGAGACTACTGCACTGATTTCTCCAAGGTAACTGTGTGAGTTGGGCAACTCTGCACTTGAGGGAAATAGAAAAGGGACGGGAAAAACGAGGCCACTACAAGCAAAACATATTTATTAGCTTCTGGTATTTCAACCCTACCAACTTAAGATGCAGTTAAAATGAAAAAACATATCTGTAAAAAGTCTACCATAATCCAAAACAATCCATTAAAGTTTTCCACGTGTATTAAAAGTTTAAATTCAAAAAAGAACTTCTCAAAGTTTCATTCTCTGATAGTATCTTCATAAAGATAACATCCAAGTTTTTCCTAAGTACAGATACAACGCAAACAAGCATCTTCCAAAATGATCTATGGACAAAGGTAGTGTAAGAGGGAAAATAGGACAGTGTAGTAATCTACAAGACAGACACACAGGTTAAATGTAAAATTACCATACCATCAATGAAATATTTAAAAACGAAAATAAATTAAAGTTACATCAAAGTTCCTGCTTTACTGTTTAAATCCTCAATATAGCACATAGCACTGCATTATGGATCATGGCAAAGACTAAGCAGTAGCAATAAAAAAGTTTCTACAGAAAAACTTCTATGGAAATAAAGACTAAAGATACTCCTTCACACAGCTGTATGATGGCTGCAGAACTTCCACCAAATCAGTTAATCATACTAGGGCCACTTATTTTTAAAATCACCATGGATTTCTGTAAGATTAATGTCAGCCAGCAGTGATCCACACCCCCCAGCTGAACACCTGCTGTCCTGCCCCTTTCACTGCTAAGCCAAGCTGCACTTTCAGTTCTCCCCAGTATCTCCTTCCCAAGAATGCAATTTTGCAGGGCACAGTTGTTTTGGTAGCATTTTGAAATTTTCTGATAACAAACTCTTGTTCTCCTAAGGCCCCAGTCACTATGTGAGCAAGACGAGTGCAAGATTAAATAAAAGGCTTTGTCAGTGTGCTGCTTTGCCTCTTGTGCTGATGCTTCATGTGCCTTTTGAGGCCAACTGTCTGTATATACCATCAGAGCACATTGTTATTTTTCTGGTGAACATTGGTAAGCATCCCAGCTATTACTACAACCTCCCCATTAACTGTAACTGGGCAGGAGGGACCCACACAGTGCTTCATAGGACTTGTTCTACAGATTTAAAGTAAAAAGCAAAAATTCTCCACAGCCTTTGCAGTTTGTAATATGCCATGGTGAAAACAAAGGGCTAAAATACGCTAACAGGTATTTAAAAGACATTCTACCCAATTACAAGTTTCTGATACTACAGTGAGCCATCCTGCTGAATTCCTCCCATTATGCAAAGTCCAAAATGGTAAGTGAATATTCCTGTGAAAATGTTATCTCCTATATATTACATTCCTTGATGGCTAGGAGTTCAGATCTGCATAAATCTTTGAGAAGAAAAATATTTTAAAACAAATACCCTAAGCAGTTTCTGGTTTAATTGTTACAAATCTTCAGTGTTAAATCTGAAAGAAGAAATCTCCACAAAAGAATGACTAAAGGTACAGTTTTTGCATGGTTACTGCATGGGCACTGCCGACAGGCTGCACCTCCAGAGTTTGTTCCATAAGGTCGCAGGTGTCTACTGTCCACTGTTTTCTGGACTTGTTGTGCTGGTCTCAGTGCCAACAGGTTGCACATTATCTGCAAAATTGTGGGCATGCTCAAGGAACAAGTCTTTCAGTACGCTCAGCTCCTTGGTCAGGAGTTTAATTTTTGCCTCTAAACGTTCATTTTCTTCCTTAAGCTGGTTGACCCTTTGCAGTGTGTCTTGTGCTTTCTGCTTGCTTTTTAACCGGCTCTTTTTCACTGCCATGTTGTTCCGCTCTCTGCGCTGACGATACTCATCACTGTTTCTATCCACAAAGGAATTTTTCTTTCCCTGTTTGCTCGGAGGCACAGCTTTGCCTCCACCACCAGGACTAACTGGCACCAGCTGGGGAACCTGCTGCAAACCACTGGAGTGTGCTTGGCTGTGAATCACACTTGCTCCACTCGCTTCTGTGCTGGTGTTCTGTTGGGATGTCTTGCTCATTTGGACAGGCTGTTCTTGGACACAACAGAATTTATTAGGAGACTGGAAACTCTTGGGTTTCTAGAAGGCGTTTCCAACAGATCTTCACATGGATTAGGAGCAAGGTGAACCTAGGAGGGGAAAAAAAAAGCAATTAAAGATGCTGGCTTCAGCTACAATCTTATACATCCCTGGCTTTAGCACAAAGTACTGATGGTACATGTGGCAGTAACACATCGTAACTGTGCTGGAAGTGGACAAGCTGCCAGCTACATTTCTGAAGCCTCAAACATATTTGGATTGGATGGGACTATTACTGGGTCATCTAGTCAAGCTGTTTGAATTGTTCACTGGCTTCACTCAGTTATTCCAAAGCCATCCCTGATGGATGGGTGTCCAGCCTAGCCTCAAATATTTCCAGTTTCACAACCTCTGTCTTGGCAACATGTTCCACTGTCTAACTTTTCCTCCAGTTATACAACTTTCTTAGTTTTCAGACTGGAGTTTTCCTTCTGTGGCTTAAACCTATTAACAGCCTGACTCTTGACCAACAGGGGTATTTGATCCTTGTCCTCTTCGGACCACATCTCTGGGTGTATCCGCAGACAAATTCCTCCCTGATCTCTTTTCTCTGGAGCAAGGGTGCTCAGCCCGTCCACCTTTTCTCAACCATCTCAAACATCTTACACTTGTTTTAAAGATGATATTCAAACTGATGGCTGTCGTAAGGTCTACTAGTACTGAAGAATAAATCTATGGAAAAAGGTATTGCATTGCAAAGGCTGTGTCTGGGTGACATTCCACCACAAGCTGAGCCTGTACCAGTATGAACCAAGCGGGTGGGACAGCACCAGGGGTGATGGCAGTGAAGATCACTACACACAGACATGGCATTGTCACCCAGCAAAAGACAGCGAGCAGAGCTGACTCATCAACAGGAAGGTCACCAGCCGTAGTTGGGGCACTGGTCACTGTCCACGCTCCTGCCCTGCACACAAACCCTCCTGATGAGCACGACATCCTCTCACCTGACTCACGTCCTCCCGCTGCTGAGGTCAGCCTGCTCCTGGCCCTACTGGTGGCACAAGGAGGATTCCACCACAGCTGCAGGGCCATGGCCCTGGCAAGGCTAACAGCTGGTCCCCTTCTCTTCTCATCTCACAGGATGACTTCCTAAATGGCTGGGAGAGAAGAGGGGAAGGGCAACAGGATGGTCCTAAGCTCCTGAAACACCTGCCTATGGCTCCAATGAGAAATACTCAGTGATCAGTCAAATCAGTGTGATTTTGTCATGTGGAAGAAAGGCATGTAACTGGCACTAAACAATCCTACTGCAAGGTCAGCCTGTGTGGCAGCAGTGCAGCCCAGCACTGTCACACACAGACATGCAGTACTGCAGAGCCAGCGTGGTACATCCTCCTGCCTGTGCTCCAGAGGACTGGGGAAGAGCAAGCAGCTGCAGCAGCACTGGGCAGCACTGAGTGCCCAGCGTGGGCAGGGTCCACCCCAGGAACAGAACAGCACAGATGGCTTCACTGTCTGGCTGGTGAGTGGAGAGATGTGTGAGAGGTTTGTAAGCGAGCTCCTGTGTGTCACTGGTTGTTCTGAACTCACAGGTTCATCAGCTGTGTACTGTTCCTGTTTGTTTTTCTCAGCAGTCTGAACTGCTGTTTTACTTTTGGATGGGCTACCATTAAAATGTTAAAATTCAACTGTGTAGATCAACAGCGTGTTTTCTTCCATGTTGAATGAGACGCAGCTGCTGAGTGTGGTTCAATAACATTCATGGCAAAGCCCACTAAATTTGGCTTGAATGTTACTCAAAATTAACATTCTCACCAAGAGGTCTTCCCATTTGTGAAGATGTATGAGTATACCCACACCCTTCCTGTCAAGAAGTCTTTTCATTTTCCTATTTCAGGGCAGAATGAGACCATCAACAGTTTTTGACATGTGTGGAGCTGAATCTAGATACATAGTCACCATTTTCCCAATTTCAACTCTGAAAGCAACTTTTGCCAACCCTGTTTCAGTCTCCAATGCTGACCTAATAAGCAGTTGGGCAGTTAAACTGAATACCCAGCTGACAAGGTGTTCCTGTGCACCAACACCAGACTGGCAGGGCCAGTTGTAGCAGCTGTGCATGTGTAATTGCACAGACATTTTCAGTCCAGGTGTACGAGTATGCTCCTCTCAGAGCATACACTGGCCTTGTCTGCACTTTATTTTAAAATACAGGATTTCTGCAGCCCTCAAAGCATATATAATTCTCTTAGGTTGTCTCTGACAAGGAGATTTTCCAACACCTTTTCCAAATGAGACAGAATGCTCTGCTGTCTCTTCTGCTTGAACACATTTCAGTGCTTGCAAAGTTCACCTGGACAGGCTGGTGATGTAACCCACACCATTTCCATGATCTGATTTTTGTGCTCCATGAGTTACTACAGAGGAAGAGGTGGCTCCTGCCCCCAGAGGAACCTCACTCAACATGTAACAAGTTTCTTCACATCACCAGGTTCCATGTGCTACTTCTATGCTATCAAAACTAATACTGCTTTAACACTTCTTTTCTATCAGATTTCCCCATGAGTCAACAAAAAATTTATTTTTTCCATTAAACCTAATATTAATGGAGTATTTTAGTTGGGCAGTCCATGGACATAAGCAGAGAAGATAACCAGTGTCACACCTCTCCAGCAAGAATTCTAGCCCTGCCTGCTAGAACAGACCTGCCTCAGTTCCTTCCCACTGGAACTGATTTGTTTTTTATTAAATTACTATTTCTTGAGTGAGATGTGCTCTTATCTGGCCTGATGATCAGAACCATTACCTGGGACAGGTGACACCTGGATTCCTGTCCTGCTCCAAAGAATATGCAGAGCAAGTAGCACTAACTAGCACTAACTGTACTGCATCACAGAGTTACATGAGTGCCAACAATTGAGGGTTGAAACTCTTTTTTCCACCTGGTGATTTGGAGCTGGATGCTCCAATTGTACCAATTGTCAGAAAGCCATCCCAGATAGCAACACGAGCTCTGGGGCATCCTTCAGCAGTTACTGCAAGGAGATTTAAAGGCAGCAGGGATGAGAATACTGAGGGGACTCTCAAGGGTGAGGTAAAGGACATGGTAATTGGGAGAGGCCAGGAAGATGGGGAGGCACACAGGGCTCAAGTTTCTCAGAGCCTCTCCACACAGGTTATTTTCCTGTGAGTGGGTGACAGCCCCAGCACAGCAGGAGACAACTCCTCAGAGAGCCAGCCCAGCTTCCCAGCATCTTGTTCCCATAAAGCTGCTCATGAGCTGCAGCTCAGCAACAGCCCTAGGCTGGTTCCACCCAACACATGGTACTGTTTCCAGGGGCCAGTTAGAACTGCCTCCTTCTCTCCCTGGGCCACCAACTGGCCACCCAGGAAACCAACTGGCCACCCACTACAGCAGAATAGCTGGTAACTCAAGAGGTGTCTTCTCAGGCAGAAAGATGTTTCTTACTGTCTCACAGTACTCCTCAGGGACCAATGAAGGCCTTCATTTGCTTTCACACGTACAAAAAATTAAAATAAAGACATTAAACTTCCAAATGTTTGCTTTGGAAAAAAAAAAAGTGTTTTGTCAATTAAATCAGTATTTTTTTAACTTGGTAGCAAGAAACACAAAGTGCTTCTCTCTGCTCCTTTCTTGAGATGTGAGTGTGCCGATTCTGATCATTAGTCAGAATGACTTTATTGCACGAATTCACAAAGCTGTCTTGTCAAATGCAAAATCGGTCCCCGTCTGAACAGCAATAGGTGGCCTCTCTTCTCTTAGACTTCACTAGGAATACCCCAAGAGGATCTGATTCTAGATTGCCATGTCCCTGTGCTCAGGACAGTGGCACAGAACTCCAAGCACACACTTGCTGGACAATGTGTTCACGCTCACAGGTTCCCAGGAGCTGATGCTGACTCTCACTACTGAAGGCTGGGCAACAACGCTTCTGAGACTGAGTAGCTCAAGCCCATCGGTTTTGCCATAACTGACAACATCACTTTTACACATTTATTTCAGAATCTCCACTTTTAATACACATCTTACAAGAAAAATGCACTCTGACATCCTTAGCAGACTGTATCGGTTCACAGAAAGCGTCTGTTTTAACATGACAGAATCCCAAACACTGGGAGGCAAGGAGAAATCAAAATACTCTGTCTTTCGAATTAAAACGACAGCTGTGATTTCTAACGATAAACCAATTCCTTAAATCCGAAAGTTTTGCAAATTATAAATGCTTGTACTTTCCGAAGAGGCTCTGCACGGCACTGTTAGGGAGCTGCGACGGCTCTTCCGGCCGGATGTCAGCGCTAAGGCCAACGCGGAGCTCCCTGCCTGCCAAAGCCCCGCTTTGAAACTTGCCACCGGAGCTACGGAAATTCGTGAGGAACCAGAAACATCTGCGGAGCCGCTCCCCGGGGCGGCACCGCGGGCGCTCCCGGGCTGCGCTCCCCGGCTGCCCCTCAGGCCCCGCCGCGGCCTCAATCCCCTCACTCCCGGCCCGGCACCGACCACGAGGACCGGGACCGGCCCGGCCCGGCCCGGCCTGGCC
>VWYP01009398.1:87276-98338 GCA_013400435.1 Pycnonotus jocosus | reverse complement strand
CAAAGAGAGTGAAGCAGGTGAGGTTGGGGGGGGGGGGGGTGGGGTGGAACTTGGAGTAAATTACTTCATTACCTGAAGCTGTAATTGGAGGATTAACCCCTGATATGTAAGTGGACCAAACGTACAACTGTCGGAAAAACTGGTGACCATTGTCCATCTTGAGTGTAGCCCCTCTCAGAGGCTTTTGACTGCCCAAGGTTCAGCTACTGAAAGCCTTCAATAAATACCCACTTTTATTCTCTGAATTTTGGCTACCCTGTGGTTTAGGTAGCCACTCCAAGGCATCAGTTCTCTTGCCTCCTGAAACAGAAGTAGTTTCCAAAGAAACTGGGGCACAGCTTTCTGCTTTGGCTCTGCCACCCTTCAAATGTAATGCAGGCTCCCAGGAGGACAAAGCAATTGCACTTACACCTGCAGGCATCTGAATATCTCCGTCATTGTGAACTTACAAGACACAATCTGGGTTATATTGAATATAAACATTGCAGACAAATTTGTAGAAAAAACCACTTTGTAGCATGTTTCAGGAACAACAACCTCTGGTTTTTTCTCCTCTCAGCCTAACAAGATCAGACTTCCCTCTGACAGAAGCTCTGTGTTCCCTCCATCACCACATGTCCTTTGCATTCATGTTTATGCACCACAATGGCTCTAAAATTCGACTTGGTAAATCTCCTTGCAGAGGAGTCTCCTCGTTCTGAGTTGTTTGGCCATCATGTGGGGGTTTCATGCATCAGGCATGATTTCTGTGATCAGAAGTTCTCCCACAATTAAGACACCAATTGAAGCTATCAGGAATCCTTCCCAAGAAGAGAATTCAGGCTCAGCAATATTACAAGAGAGTTGATGTCACTGACTTACAGTGGAACAACCTGTTTGTAAAAAATAAGGGGCAAAAGAGAGTAAAATGCAAAGGAAAAGTTGATGACAGCACAGAACACTTCAAAACATTGAAGCTGCTCTGACATTCTCCCAGTGCTGTGTGTGCACTGGCAACCTGCACCCACAGCCAGCTGGCAGACACCGAGACTGACTACAAAAGCACTGATGGCCCTCAAGTCTTTTGCTGCAGACTGAGTATTGGCTGAGCATACACTTCTAAAGAAGACTTCACCAAGGTGCACAGAAATGTAGAAAGTGCATAATGAATATGTTAAAAGTCACAATCATTTGTGCAGGTTTTTGAGGCTCTCCTGCAAGGAGTACAGGCTTTGCTTTCAAGTCACTTGCAGTCCTATCGGAAATGGGGTTTGGCAGTCAGAGAAAAGGACTTTGCTTACTAGGAAAAGAGATTCTTCAAGGTATGTTTGTTTTTGTGTGCTTTCATATCACGTCCTCTTTTTCTTCTTGTGTAAAGCCCTTTGACACTAAGGGGCTCAGCAAGTGGGACAAAGGGTCTAATGCACACGGTGGCCTTTCTCCTTCCTGTGAACAAAAGGAAGACAGGATGGGTGCATGCAGGTGTATGTGTACTCCTAGCAGGAATATGCACACAGGCAGCCACTTCCAGAGAACTCCAGCTTTGAGACATTTTAAAATATGAGTTGGGTGTGTTCCCAAAACTTGCTGCACTGCCAACTTTTCTGCACTGCTAGCAAGATAACATGGGATGTTGTGCTTTAGTGGTGCCATAGACAACTAAAAAACTCAGTTTTTCAAAACAAATGCCAATGCCTTAAACACAAAGAAGTTTATAACAAAATATTTCATTTGTGTGAACACTGATTTAACATAGGGACATTTTTTCAACACCAGTGTATGGCATCAGTAGAGAGTACTGCAGCAGCCTGAAACAGCCCATGTATCTCTGTCTTCCCTCACATGAAGGCTGTAGTTCTCGTGCCAGTTCACAGTCAGCTCTCAGACACCTGATGCTATAGCAGCACCAGTAGCTGAGCTACGGAAACCGAAAAGCTGCATGCTTTTACTTTCTTTCTGAGTGTTTTAAAATAGATTTCTGGCAAGATTTTCAGTCCACTTAAAATTTTACAAGTCACACATTCAGATACTCCTCCACCAGATGGATGTGGTCAAATGACGTAGATCCAAGGAATTAGAGGTATTTCAGTGCTGCAAGGGAGAATTGACTCTGTAGCTCTGAGCCCACTGAAACAAATGGGCAAGGGGCACTGGGGCAAAGCACCTTCCTCAGGACTGAGTTTGCAGTTGATATGTCACAAGATCTGAGCTCTTCCTGCAGCATTCCCCAGTTTGAACATACAGCATCTCCTCTCAATAGGTACACACACATTTATATGGATTGTCTTCCACTAAAAACTGGCACCACTTTTTGTATATCCAGTGGAAACAGCAGCTGAACTTGCACAGTTATGTACAAGAGACAGCTGTAGTCAGGGGTCCCACAGTGTCTTCGGCTTCCATGAAAGAGAAGGAAGTGGGAACCTCAGACTTTATCAGTGACATCCAGAGATGGGTTAGTGGTGTTTATTTCAGTTTATTAATAAAGGAGAAAAGTAATTCCTATGTGGTCTAGACCCTGCCATAGATGCAAATGATCTCTAGATTACTTTAATTAAATGTAAATGGTCCACAAGCCCTGCACTTACTCACATCAATACTTCCAGCTACTAAGCCTTTCTGAAGGTCCCAGAACATTCCTGCTGGTGGAGAATAGCCCCTTTCTAAATGGAAAATCTTGACCCACTATCAGCTGTACTCTTACCCAACATAAATGCCAGCTGTGTTGGCTGTGGTAACTGTCAGCAGCTGTTTCTGTGACAGGGAGCAGCAGCGTTCTGTGCCAACTTACACTTTCCTGTCCTTGTCTTTTGCAGCTGAGTGTCAAATTGGAGACAACCAGTATGGATTCAGCCTTCCCATGCCATGGCTTCTGGGCCACACACGTCTTTAAATCATCATATTCCTTTTAAAGTCATATATTGTAGTAAAATAAAAGCAAGAACTGTAGCACCCAACACTAAAACATATTGCATGAATTCTTTTCAGAATCATGCAACTCATGTAATTAAAAATCTGGAATTTTGGCCTGCTTTAAAGAGGACAGGATTTATTTTCCTGAAATTAAATTTTAGTTTGCCAAGTTGAATTTCGCTTTATATTTACCACCTTCATGTTATAAATGTGAGCAGCTTGTACTGCTCATATTCCCCATTTATATAATTATGTAACATTAATATAATCTTGGTATTTGTCAAGGAATGTAGGATTTATACTCATATTAACATATTACAAGTAATTTGATTAAAGTTAGCATCTAGCATAATTGTTTAGGCTTGAAAGAATTATTCAAAGTGAACAATTTAGAATCCAAAACCTTATTCCCATTTCCTATCTTTAATTACAGCAGAAGAAAAAAAATAAGTCATTTTTGTTATATGGGAGCCCATTTCATAGTTTGTTCATTTTTTACTTGGAAACACAAGTATTTTGCAAGGACTTTTTGTCTGGAATTGGAAATCTCTCAGCCCTGGGCTCTTGCTGAATGATTAGCCTTGATTATACTTAGCTGCACTATTAACTATGGCCAGGTAAATCACATGACATTGTTACTCCCTCCTACCTGAAAGGCAGTGTCTTTTCAGCATTGTTTATGAGCATTTAGATACCCAAACCTTGCAAAAAATCTAGCACTATCATTGGCTTTTTACTTTCTGAAATACTATTGCAAACAAAATACTTTTATGATTCCATAAAATAAGAAAAAAAATTAATGGCTTCCATCAAAAGAAATCTTCTGATTGTATTCATATGAATTCTGTTAATTTTTTTTTTCAAGTATTCTGTAGCTCAGATATGAGCTACCTTTAAACACTAAGCAGAAGGAATGGTTTATTCCAAGCATCATAATTTGAAGTAGCCAGCCCAGTTTTCATCTAAAATTTTGAAACTTTGGATTCTAGATTTTTATCTGTCTGTGATCCTTTCAGGAAAACCCTACTGACCATTAGACTCACTTGCTTTGTGACTAACTCGTATTTCAATTAAGTTTAAAACTTGTTTTACCTAAAGTGTAAGATTCCAGTTTGAACAAAAAAATGTAAATATGAAGGTCTTGAGGAACTCATGCGGTGGTGAGTAAAGATTATTAACATTAACATATTTCTATTAACAGGTGGTGAGTAAAAATTATTTCTATTAACAGGACTGGCTGAATGTGACTGTGGGTAACTGAGAAGTCACAGTTCCTGTGAAGGCTGAGAAGTCAGAATAGAGTTATCCCAGCAGTGCCAGGCTCTTTCTCTGGATGTCTTCAAGTGACCTTGGCAATCCCTGCAGGAAAGGAAGGGCCACACCTCATGCCACCAGCCAGAGGCTGCAGCAGAGCGGTGCTGCCCTGAGCCTGCTGCAGGCTGGCATTTCCCTGGCAGGATCAGTGTGCCACAGATGGAACTGCAGCACTGTGTGCCAGCCCCACAGGATCAGCTGCCTGCTGGGCCTCAGCTCTGAGCACTGCTTACTCCCAGGACAGAGAGTCAAGAAAATTCTGTGCCAGAAGTGCCACTGTGATGAGCCTGAAACTGGTAACAAAACTGTGATCCTTTTTGAGCTAAGATTGCCTCTGCCTTGACTCCTTCCTCTGTGCACCTGTTGTTCCCCCGTGCTGGTTGGTTTGGTCACGGCTTGGATTCATTGGTGATGGCACCGAGTGACTCCAAGAACTGTGCTGAGCTCCCTTTCCTCTTGCTGCCATTGCTATTGTTTATTTACTAGGCAAGCTCTTGCTTGGGTTACTCATGCCAGTAATCCCTGGGCTAATAGTGGGATAACTAAAGAAAACTGAATTTATCTCTCAGATTTTAAGATACAAGATGGCATCTGCTCTGAGCAGTAAAATTGCTTCCTCTTAGTTTAGAGTCAATACTTAGAGAACCTGACAATCTAAAATATGAGTTGAATGTGTTCCCAAAACTTTCTGCCACTGAAGTTGAATGCTTTATGACATTAATAAAAGAAGGTTTGCACCAAAAGTATATTATCTTCATATTTTAAAATCCTAGTCCTTAATTCCATAGATACTTTGAGCATCAAATATTTGCAGGCTGGCAATCAAAAACTGAGAGGTCATGGCTCTCGCAAGTGTCTGACCAGTGAATCACACAAGAGCTTCACTGGAAGAGTAGTGGAAAAAGCCCACCAGATCCTTGAGTTCTCTGAGGGCTGAAGTCTGACATGGATTTAGCAATGTCTTAATCTGTGAAACAACAGCATGAGGCTTTCACATCCACTTTGTACTAAAGAATGTAAACTTTTACCACATTTTTACTCTTTAGCCTAATCTTGATCCTTGTGACAATCTCTCCTAAAGGGGAATAAGTTGGATCAGAACATAGAATTTAGTCCATGTCAAGGACTAAGTTTTATGACAGGATGTGTCATGTACTAAAATACATAATTAAAAAATGCCATGACTATTTTTATAAGTTGATCTTTCTCTTCATTTCCAGTCCCATTGCTCTCACATTTTGTATCTTCTGATTGTACATTCTTTGTGTAGCAAAGCATCTCTTTCTGTACTTCTGGAAAATGCTTTTTGGTATTTTTGCTAAATGCTTCTGGAACTTTTTTTTTTTTTTTTGTATTTTTGTCTTTTTTTTTTTTTCCAAAAACTCAAAAAATAATGTCTACATTGCAAACTACTGATAAAGAGTGATGAAGCCATCTCATCTTCTTTTTGAAGTCTTTTGAACTGACTTAAATGCTACATCTGGAAAGCAAAATGCCAAGTGGCAAGCTTCCTCATTATTAAAGCAGCCTTCTCAAGCACTAGCTCACCTTCTGGAAACCAGATGAGTTTGGATTGACTATGGACTGCCAAAGTTATGCTTAAAAATGACCTTTTACACTAAAAGGACATGAACAACGTTGCAGGATGACTAGATGAGTATTTTCATAGGATTAATGCACAGTCATATACAAGAGACACACGTATAAGAGACAAACAAGGGCATTTTCTTCTTTGTGATTCAGTGTTACCTCCCAGTGCTCACACAGGTGTGCTTTGAAACCAGGGGAGTTGTTTGGCCTTAGATGCCACTTTAGGTTGTGTTGCAAATTGCTGTTTCAAGGAGGAGCTCATACTCATAATGTACTTTGGGTATCAGAGTGAATGACTCACACAAGTGAAGAGATGCTACTGCTCTAACTAGCAGGATTTTGGTAAATACTGATGCTGACCCAGGTGTGCAGCCCTGCTGACAAGACTATTAAGTTGCTGTTATTTCAGCATCTAGTTTTAGGTGCAGTTCAGGACATTGAGATTTGTAAATCTAAGTTCCCTGCACAGCTCACGTAGGCACTTTGAGAACATCTTAATTAAATGCTGGAAATTGGTGTCGCCTGAGTGAGGGAAAAGAATAAAAAAAAAAAAAAAGTGTATTTTTTCTGGATTACAAGGAGTTGAAATCTTTGGATTTGGACTACCTCTTGTATAATGCCATGAAAAGTAGCTAGCCAAAGTCTAAGAGCCATAATGTTCAGAGAATATTTGGAAAACGCCTCCCTAAAAGTACAGTTGGGAATTGAGTTTGGGGTAGGATACCCTTTTACTGTTCTGCTGTGTAATTTGTATGCCAGGTAAGGGTCTGCACAGGTTCCTACTGAGATCAATGAGAGTCTTCAATCCAGTAGACTAGGGTTAGGGTCTGGAAGAAAATAAGCTGTATTTTCTATATGTTTCTGTAGGCATACAATGGCAAAAATCAAAAATAATTACATTTTCTTGGCAGTTCACCTCAGAAATAAACTTATTTCAGATAAAAAAAATTGATCCAACTATTTCCATTAAAACAAAACCAAACACCAAAAACAAAACCCAAGAAGGCACTGTATGAAAGGATTTCCTTTGTAGGAATGCAAATTTTTGCCTGCTCATTGGTAGTGATATTAGCGGGCTAATATCAGTGCATAGGAGAGATTAAATGCTCAGCTTTTTTATGTATTTCTTGTACGGCCTTGACAAGTCATTCCATCTCACAGCTCTCTAGCTATGAAACAGAGATAATAAACTGCTCCATCATCCAGGGAGATGTAGCATGAACAAATTAAAAGATGATGAGCCATTTACAGTGAGAGAAACCATTGAAGTTTGTAACATAAAGACAAAAGATTGGAAATTCAGGTGTGAAAGAAAGGAGGTTATCATTTAATCAGAGGTGAAAGACTAAAGAGAGAGAATGGGTGATTGTGGATAGGCCAAATACTGAACAAATGGATAACTGATGCACACCATTAGGAGAACTACTGTTAAACATCATAACATCATTTGTGGAAGTCTTAAGGCAAAGGTGATGGCCTAGTACTGAAGAAGGAACAGTACACTGAGAGGTGAGGAGCAACAATGTCACTTGTTTGGGGTTTTTTGGTGGTATTTCAACTGTATGTTCTTTGGAACAGGACATAATCCTGTATATGAAAAACATCTGCAGTGTTTTGGGCACTGTGGATGTGGTCAGTGAAATATGGTCCTAATTATAAGAGAGGAACCATGTATGCAATGGCTCATTAAGCATGCAAAGATTGTAATGGATAAGAAACAACTTCACAGACTGACTGGTGCAAGATTACAGGTGACAATCTGGAAACAGGTTGGGCTGTGAGGGTCATTTGAATGAAAGTGAGCAGTTATCAGGTAAATGGAAGTGAAATGATGCCCTTAGTCACCTGGCTTGGAGATTGACAGCAAAGGACTGAGCTCTCAATAGAAGAGCCAGAAGTCAATAGAGCACAAGGATAGCAAGAATTGAGGACTTGGTCATAGACACCCTGAAAACAAGGGGAACGGTACAAAAAAGGAAGAGAAACATAGCATGGATTTGAGTCGGTTCACCTTGGAGTTGTGTTTCTCCAAAGGAGAAAAGCTATAATGATTAAGTCATTAAATCATCTGTTGTTGGACCAAAATGCACACTTAAAAATGATCAGCAGTCCCCAGCTGCCTTTCCCAGCTGAAGGCAAGGTTCTGGTTGACTTGTCACACGCTGCTGCATACTGATCTACAGGCTTCCGAGGCTTTGGCATATAAAGTCTTTTCCTTTAAAAATTGTCATGTGTGGCAACTTTTATGTGCAGTATCATGTGTCTCCTCCCTGGGGCAGAAAACACAACAGGAGGGGGAAAAGTTTGTGTTTCAGTGTACCACAACAAGTAAGATGGTAGATTGCCAGCTCTTTACTTGCATAGGAAAGCAAGACTGCTCCATCCCTGCCTACCCCCCAGGTGCACTCAGGACACAGCTGAGGATAATATCCTCTTGTCGCTCCCAGGGCAGCTGTCCTACAGTGCCCACCCCAGGCTGCTTTGCCCCCACCAGTTCTGCAGGTGGGAGAGAGGAGAGGCTGGGCTGCTGCTGCCATTCACCCCAAGAAGTTTTGCGTGCAGACTCCTGCCTGGAGCTTTGTCAGTAGCAATGAAATGTTCTGGTTTAACAAGGTAGTAAAATAAACGTGCAGTTGTGCTCTGGTTCTTAACGGGGCTGCCACATGCTATGTTGTGCACAAACTGCCAGGCTGTTGGATCACAAGCAGAGCACCATCGTGCCCACAGCCTGCAGTCATCCTGCAGCCAGGAACCCATCCTGGAGCCCACAGGGGTGAAAGGCCTGGGAACAGCACAGGAGCAGAGCTCAGGTGAACGAAAGAGGCTTCAGTGTTCCAATGCAATTAAAAACTCTTAATAGTCACAAATGGACTTAGTCACATTCTTCACAGTTATGTTTTTCTGTTCAGCTTCCTTCCCTAAGCAGAAAGGAGTGCAGCTGACTCAGTAGAGATGACCCTTGCTGCTGTTTTGAATTGTGGAGCACTTTGCTCGCCCTCCCTGAGCTTCTGGACAGCAAGATCTGCTTTGGGATGGAAGAATAGCACCCTCAAGAGTTGACAGCGCTGCTTCAGGGAGCCAACTCACATCCTTCCTCTCCTAGTTAAATCAGCTCCCTGGCTCATGTAACTTAAGCAACAAGTTTTGTCTTTAAAATTTGAAATATTTGGTATCAATCACTGTTGATATGAATGTGGAAATAAGCATTTGTGCTTGTTTGGGGATGATATGGTTCTAAACATTTTATCTTCAAACAGGGAGGGAAAATAAAAAGACAAAGATAGGTCTTTTTGATAAGTCTGGGAACTTCATTTTGTACCATATTAAAATAATTTGAACAAGAATTTAGGTTTCTGTGTAAAAATAGAAGACTTAAAAGTTCCCAACTTAGATAAAAGGGGTCTATGTAAAAAAAAAACCCACCAAAACTGAGCAAACCAGTCCTTAAATTGTGGGGACTTGTTCGTTAATTACAGTAATTAGGAATGGAATCTGATCCTAAATGTTCTGATTTACTTTATATACTTTTTTATATGTAGTTAGGCCTTAATTTCAGAATGGTTATAAAATATGACAGTGTTTTTAAGACTAGAGAGGCATAGGTATTATTAAATCACAGACTTAGTGATACACTTCTCACACTTTCATAGTTATCCTTCTGCTGTTTCATGTAGCACTGACTTTTTATTTTAAATGTTCATGGCCTATTCCTGTTTCTCTTGACTTCAGAGTCAGACAAGGCCTCTTGAAAACTCCAAGCATAAACTGCTTACCAGCTTTTATTCCAGATGATATTTCTCCCAGAAGGCAAAAAGTCCAGCTATGTGTTTGTCCCATTTCTGGAAATCAGTTCACCTGAGTAGAACAAACTGAATTTGGACAGTTGGGTGCAGTCAGGGACATTTTACTTTCCACTCTGAAACACCTAAAACTGACCCCTGTCCCAGACCTGAGGCTTTTCCTCTGTACCAGGACTTGGTTCAGAGTTCTTATGAGTGTTTTCATTGCTCATACAGTGCCGCAGCTCCCTGTGGAAGCAGCCCTGTGAGGCACTGCAACTGCATTGAAAACAAGGCATATAATTTTAGAAAATACTGACTGCATATAAAAACAATATAGGATTCAGGTTTTTTCAATTGATAGTAAAAAGTATACTTTGTAATCTGTAAATTGTTTCCCTGCTGTAGTTACAGAATCCATTCTCCTGAGAGGACACTGGCTCTGATGGCCTTGCATTTACCCATGAAACAAAAGTTCACACCTGCATTGTGTGAAACAAAAACTTGGGGGTTTGGTGCATTGTCATTTTTGTTTCCTATTGAATCCTTTGTCAATTATTTTTAATTGCAAGAAATCTGTCAAACCCTTTCTGAGGAATTTACTGTCACAATTTCCTGTTTTACTACAACACTCAGAACTAAGAATTGCATTTTTTTTCCTCCAGCCATCACTATGTTTGATTCATTTTCCCTGTAAATCTTTCTGTAGCAATTTTAAGCCCGTATCTGCTCCAGTGGGCTTGGTTTGTCCTTTCAAAGGGACCTTTAGAACCAGGAGAGCTAAATTCCCGTGGGACCGCACCTGGGTGCTGTGCAAGTGGGGATAGACACATGTATTCTGCGTACTGCGAGTGACGGCAGCAAGAGGAATTCTGCGCATCCTCACCCCTCCCGAGCTGAAGCTTGAGACGGGGGCTCCTGGGGAGCCTGTGGTCTGTACACAGGAGCCACAGGTAGGTGCCTACCCCGGCGGCGGGGAGCGGTGGCTGGGACACGCAGTGTCCTCTGCAGTCTCGCACTTGCGGGAACACTGATGGCCTTCAAAAGCCGCAGAAGAGAGAGGCTGGGAAGGGAGGGCTGCTGCTGCGGGGCCGGGCACACGCCCGCAGTGCACAGGGATGGATACCCGGCCACTGCAGGAGGGCCCTGGCCCCGCTGCGACCCCGGTTATCCCGGCTCAAGGCCGGGAGGCGGCCCGTGCCCGGCACTGGTCGAGATTGCTGAGTGTGCGTTTGGGGAAATCCGTCATTAAATTTACCTGCTCGATTCGTGCGGAGAATGAAGCGGCCCGCAGGTGACCCGACCCGGGCTGTTCCGTGCAGGCGGGGCAGCTCCTCCGCTCTCGGCACCGGCTCCCAGCGCCGCGGCCGGCAGGGCCGATCGCCTCCGAGCAGCGGAGCCGGGCACCCTCCGCTCCCCTCCCCTGCCCGCTGGGCGCCGTTCCGGACAGGTCCGGCGGCGCTCGGGGCCGCACTCCGAGGGTCCCG
>VWYP01009398.1:38029-83682 GCA_013400435.1 Pycnonotus jocosus | reverse complement strand
GGCGGGTCCGGCCGCGGGCCGTGGCGGGGAGGTGGCGATGGGGGCGGAACGGGGCAGCCGTGCGGGGAGCGGTGGCTCCGCCTGTCCCGTCCCGGAGCTGCCCCGGGGGGGCGGCCGGCGCTGAGGTGAAACAGCCCCGGGCGTGTGGCGCAGTGCCCGGGCGCCCTATGAGGGGGCAGCGGGGTTTCGGGGTGCTGCCTGCCCTTCTTTCCGGCGGGACTTGGTGGGACTTTGCTGGGACTGCGCCTCAGGCGTGTGAGAGAAAGCTGCCCCAGGCCCTGGCCCTTCAGCAGCGCCTGTGTCGACCTTTCCCGTGGAGGGGGAATCCACCCGGGAGAGCCGCGCCCCCCACAGCTCACTGCTCCGTACGGTGCCCATTGCCCTCATGTTGTGCACGTCCAGCGCGGCACATCATAGCAGAAATTAAACATCCCAAAGAGAGAATTGGATCCGCAGATGTGTGACCCGGCGATGCCCGAGCCGTGAGGGTGGCACTGGACTCCCGAAGCGCCTGAGGCGGGTGCAGGTGCAGCCCCCGAGCCCTGCTGGGCCTGGGCCGGACGGGGCCGCTCCGAGGGCTCTGCCTCCGCCCAGCGGGGTTCATGAGGGGAGGGAAGGTGAGGCTGCTCTCCCGAAATCCACTGTGATGATGAGTCTGCAAGCACTCGCTGCTTGGGGTGATGAAAGATGAGTGCAAATCGGGATCAAGCATTTCACTTTTCAGTTAAATGTAAGTTGTGGGGTCCAGAGTTAGTAATTTTCCAAGGAGAGAGTTAAGTTCTAGTGGTGTTGGGCAAAAATAATGACTTTTACTTGTGCTTGCTTCCTTCCGCAGCCTTGCAGAGCTGTACACCCGTCGAGTAGGATGTGCCTTACTGAGTAATGCTGTCCAACGTGTAAAGTGGGGAAATGCTGTTATCATTTGAGCAAAGATTATTGCAGGGTATATGTGGGAGAGACTGTAATCTAGTGGTTAGAGCATGGGAATAGAGTCCTGGTTGTTTGAGTTATGTTCTGAACTGTGACTCACCGTGTGTGTGTGTGGTTTCAGCAAATCATTTATGGCCTCACAAAGCAGATTTTTCCATTAATTTAAATGAACTGTAGATTAAACTAGTCTTCAGTGGCAGAAGAATCAGCCATTCTGTGATTCAAAAGTAAGATCACGTATCTACCACAAAGGTGTTTCAATAGTTATATAAACACAGAATGCCCTGGAATAGTATGAAGGGTAAATTATTGATAGCAGAAAAGTGTTTAGAGACACTTTCCTTAAACACAGTGCCAAAGCGAGCAGCGTTCTCTAATCCTAACCCTAACTGTAGGCTGAGCCCTCGACAAGGCCCTCAGTCATGACTTAGACAAAACAGTTCTCACAGCACGGAGCTTTTTGCAGTCTCTCTGTGCTCTTTGTGGACTGCCTTCTGCTTTGGCAGCCCCATCCCAGCCCTTCCCAGCTGCAGATCTGCATTTTCTCTTCCTTTCAAAGCAAACCTTTACCCTGGCACACAGCTGAGCCTCCAAAAAGTCCCTAAGTCATTGCCCAGATGAAAAAAGTTCTGAGAGCAACATGCCCAAGAACATGTGCCTTAGCACCAGGGTCAAAGCTTGTGGTCCTGCAGGGCTCCAGTCCCACACGTGACCCCCTGCATTGCCTGTTTCAGCAGTGTTTAGGCATGTACTGCACAAGCTGGATGGTGGAAAGGATTTTATGCACTGTCCACTCCAAATATCACAGGGCAGTTGAAGCTGGAAGGGACCTCTGGGGACTGTCTGGAGCAGCACCGTGCTGTGAGCACAGCTGCCAGCCTGTGCTGCTGCAGAGGATGGCAGGCAGCAGCTGCTCTGCTGTGCTCTGGGCACACACGGGTTAGTGTGACACAACGGTGGGCAGGGACTGTTCTCACATGTGGCACTTGCACTCATCCCTCTGCACACCGGCACCCTGCACCGAGAGTAGCCTGCCGTGGGCAAAGGCTTGATCAGCTCCAGCCCTGCGACGGTGCTGTGGGTGTATGTACTCTGCAACATTTGTCTTCATGACTGCTGGGTGGTTTTTTGGTTTTCCCACTGAGCTTGTTCCTTTTATACACAGCACTGCTGCAATGCTGGCGAGCCTCTGCCCGTCCTGCCGCACTAGTGGGGCTGTGCAGTCCTTCCTTCTCCACTCCGGCCCCTCACCAGTCCCAGACATGGGGCTGTGGACGCGAGGGGGTGAGGCGGGGGTTGGGCACTGGCTGAGAGGCTGAGCAAGTAATCACATGTTGAGGATGAAGGGAGTAGATGTCTGCTAGCATTGTGTACAGAGTTGAGAGATTGCTCATGACCATGGCAAAGTCCTGCAGCAGGTTGGGGGTGGTGGAGGAATGTCATGATTTCTCAGTCTTTTATTTTTAATTGCTGTGACAGGAGAATTGCCCCTGAGAAGCTTTCCTCATCGACCGGCTTCAGGGAGTTTGGAGGAAAGGAACAAATTTCTACACTGATGTGGGGCAGTAAGAGATGCTTTGCTGGAAGGACAAAGCAGGTGTTTTGTGCTTACTGATTTGGATTTATTGGTTGAATTGGCTTTGACCCAATTCAGTGGTGAAAAGAATGGCACATGTGTGAGTAAAGGGTGGAGAAACAGGCCCACTGCCTCCTCTTGGTATAATGAAGTAAAAAATTATGTTTTATACATTGACACCTCTGATTTTGGGGGTGTCTTTCTTTCCCCGTAATGAAATCCATGTCTATACACATGGAATTGCATACAAACACCACACAAATATCAGTGTTACTCTGTGGTTTGCTGTATAATACTCCATAAAATGCATACTCCATTTTAAAGCCAAGACTTAGTAATAATAAGCATATCACAAGAAGCTTCAGAAGAACCAGAAAGTCTGTTCAGATATTCCTTCCAATCTGTATTGTATTATTGTTATTTATGGTACTACTAATCAGACTTAGCTTATAAATCCGAAGAGAGAAAATCAGCCCATATCTCAAAGAGTTTATACCTTTGGTGGAAAATCAGCATATGCTTAGCTGATTGAACTTCTGTATATCCAGATTAACCCAGCCTGAAATAAAAATCAGCTGTTTGGAATACAGATTTTTTTAGTGTCCATTCCATTACGAGGTTGCTCCTCAGGTTACCTCTGGTGGGGCGAAGGCAGTATGTTTACGCTACTTGTACTGCCAAGTACTTTGCTAGAGACTTCTACAAACTCCCTCTCTGTGCAGGAGAAATGGGCTGATGCCTTCAGGACTATGTGGGTAAACCTCTTTAATTGGAAGGCAATCCTCACAAAGGGAATCTGATTCATTTGCTCTCAGTAAGTGCAATTTTCTTAGTTTAACACCATCCTATTTTACTGCAGTATTGCATCTTGCCTCTGAAATTAATAGTCAACCACAGAGAAAGACAGGTCTGGCAGAATGGAAGTTAGGCATTATCCCATGAGTCACATACATGCAGAGAACCAAACAAGTGTCAGCCAGTGGCTTTGAGCCCAAAATATGTCAAAGAGGAGATGAGTATCTTCATTTGTATTAAGTAGATAGAAGGCTTGTTGCCATTCCCATTAGACAGGTTGGAGTTCTGCCATTGACTTCAGTGGGAACAGGATTGGGCCCATGCGGTGGAAGCTGGCTCTGGTTACCTGCACTGACTGTATTGTCTGTGTGGCAGGGCAACTTCTATTTTAACAACAGCTCTTAGTCAACAGAGACATTCAAGACCTCCCCTAGTTTTAGGCATGTCCCTTTATTAGTTTGATGACTCCTACGAAATATGAGAATGCTCAGTAGAAGGCAGCAATGAATTCTTTTCTGAGTGCAGCTTCACTGACAAGTAGAGAGTAATTAGAACAGAACCCTTTCTGAGAGGGATTTTGTGATTTTTAGTTGCTTACATTTAAAATAACCACATTTAGGAATTGACCCCACTTTAGATGTTGAAACCACTTTCTCTGGCAAAATCATTTTGAAGTCAGGGAAAAATCTTGGATGAATAGATGCCTCAAAATGTTTCAGACTTTCTTGAATACTGTGGAAATGTTGTGTCACAGTTTTCTCGCTCTGGGTATTTGCTCTGCAGTTCCCTAATGCATCTGGCTGTAGACTTACCTCAAGAACCAAATGAATCTTGAGCTGCTATTACATACTGGGTCCACCATATGATTTGTATTCCAGTCCCTCAGGGAGGGGAGACTATGTGAATAACAGTAAGTGCACACAAACCAGCAACTCTGAGATCAGGGCTGAATGCCAGATCTGCTGTGGTCACTGAGTGTCACATATTGTAGCTCTTATATAAAAGCTTATAATCATTTCTGTCATATAAATTTTCCTTTCTTGTATTGTTGTTCATACATTAGGGTTTAATTTGCTGTGGTGGAACCATGTTCAGTTTGGTTGGACTGGGAATGTATCTTCCCAAACTTTTTAAAAGTTGTGTTCACATTTTTATTGGTATGTCAGTTCAGTTAAAATGCTGATGACAGAGTCAGGCTGAAATGAATGTTGTTGATTCATAATTGTGCAAATTAGCATTTAGACTTCTCATAATCTAATATAAAATTTGAAAGGCTGTGTACCACTGATGTTTGCTTCATTCCAGTCAGCAACCCTCCTGTGTTTACTGGAACTCATGTTAAATATCAAAAGAATGGGATTGCCAGAGTTTTGATAACAAAAATTTCTTGACCTATCTTATTATTTGTTACAAAATTGGCTTATTCAAATTGTATCTGGAGGTGAGTAGAGTTCCTGTTGATGGGAATAAAACTGGGATTTGATGCCCTAGACTGCAGTTTTAAGAGTAACACTGTGTATTTGGTTTGCTAAGAGAGGAATGTATGTAATAACTCTATTGGCAACATTTATTTGAAAAAGTCAGTCTATGATTTCCTCAAGAAAGCATCAAGTTCAGATTTAAATGAACATGTAGGCAATGTAAATAAATAAAGCTCTAAGTATACTGCTTTCTGTTTGCGTTGTGAGTAATAACATTCACAGATATCACATCAAGAATTCCGAGTTGATAAAAACAATCTAAAGGCAGCCTTTGCTAAGGCAAATTCCAAGTGAATATTTCATGAGACCCATAGCAAAATATAGGTCATTATATAATATGTGAAGAATGTCATTCATGTTTTTAATTTAACTCATGTAAAATGTTATGTAATGAGATTACCAAGTGCTTTAAGAAATGTGATTTTTTAGCTATCAGTAATATAACAAACTTTTATTAGCTAACTTGTATATGGATGATTTGCTTAGAATTTTAAACAGCAGCAGATATTTCTTGACATGACTGATGTTCATCATGACTTTTGTTCAGTAGCTGAATGTATTCCTCAGTGTTACATCAGTGACCTGAATTATCCCTGCAAGAGCTCATGAGCAGCCAGTTGAGAGAGTTTTCATGTATTCATTTAGTAGAGTGAAATTTGTTCTTTCCCTTTCAGTAGCCGATAGAAGAAGATTTTAAGTAATGAAAACATTTTGAGGCTCAGCTGGACAGTGTGTATTTCGGTATTTGCATTTTGTGCCCGTAACTGATCAATGATTTTTAGAGGCTTACATGCTTATATGCAAGATGCCCATTATGGAATAGAGTTGTCTTTGATTCTGCTGGGTATTCCTGGTTGGCTTGGAGGAGCTTCCTGGAAGCACATGGAGTTGTGTCTGCCTTTTCTTTTGGGCTATGCTGTTAATAGAGAGAAAGTTGACATATTGATATGGTTGCTCTTCCTTTGCAAATGCTGCAGCTGACGGTGATGGAGGCTCTGCTGGTGCCCTGCCTCTCCTTGTTCACGCTGCAGCAGGGGCTGTGCTCAGGACTGGCTGAGCAAAGGAGCACAGAAGGACCTTCACATGAGCCTGGCAATGCTGTCTCCAGTGCTGCACGTAGAACAGATGTGAACGAGGGAGTGGGTTTCCCTTCTCCAGCATGGTGCCACAGCACAGGGCATTACAGGCCAACCATGGGCACCCAGCAGCCGGCAGAAACAGAAATGCCATTGGAGACAAGGAGGGATCTATTTGGAAGAAAAGGTGATACTGAGGGAAGATTGGAGAAGAGAGGAGAAAAAAGGCTGCAGCTAGGATGTGAGGCTATTTGGAGTTTAATTCTGACAGTGACAAAATTAGCATTGAGTTTAACTGGACAAGGAGCAAATGCTCAAGGACAAAAATCTAGGAAGAGGAGAAAAAGGGCCCGAGAGAGAGAAAACTGACATCTACTCTTGGAAGTCCTAGCACTTGAAATGTTATCCAGCCAAAGCCTGGGCATGTTTGTGTGCTTGGTGATGGCAGGCAGGGTGTAGGCATGCTGAGCCTACTTTATTTTTTAAGTTTTCATGCTATATAACATAATCCGTTTCTTTAGAAGAGCATGGGTTTGCCCCAGACAGAGCAATTTCCTGTGAAAAGGCAAGTGCTCTTGCTGGAGGACTGCTGGGTATTATGAAATGTGATAACAACAAGAAAAGTTGCAGAATTTTTTTTAAAACATGAATTCTTCCCTCTATTTCTTTCATCAACAAGAGTCCCACCCATAATTCCAATATGATGGTAGAGCAGAGTAAGATAATTAAAATTGGGAGAGTGTTCACATCCTGAGCACTGCTTTATGATGTACAATACGGATTATATCCTCCTGGTAGAGGAGGAAACACATGGGTGTTTTTTCCTCCACACATTAAACACGTCAGGCTGGCTAGAAGCTCTCACATTAGCACATAACTCAAAACTGGGAAATAGGCTTTTGTAGAAGATTTATCAGTAAAAGTGGGCTTGTTGTTACAGGGCTTAAAATGCAAAAATTAGCTGTGATATTGCCATTTTGGCAAACCTGTCCCACAAGCCACTGTGAATCCCAACACTAACATTTGCATGGCTGTGTGTGTATGGTGAAACTAATTAGTATATATTGTTGTTGCAGTTCATATGAAAATTATTCTTACAGGCTGACAACTTGGCACATTGTTACACAAACAAATTGAGCTGTTGTTTACATCTGTGTAAGCTTTCCTGATTTGTACACACAAAAACGAGTTTTCAGGAAAATCTTGCATTATGATTAAAATGCAGGTCAAAAGATCAAAATATTTTCAAGCCAAGTTTTATTTTTTGATGAGCAGAATGTATAGACTGTACTAGAGTTCTTTCTAAAATAAGCCTTATGTATTTCATGGGTGACTACATTAGTAGAGCCTATAATCTGTTGGCAGTTATTACTTACAGACCTTTGTAATTTCAGTAATTTTATGTAGTAATAAATGGCTCATAGGCAGCTCCCTCTCCTTTGCCAAAATAATAATGCTGACTGTAGAATCAGGAAGGGAGGAGAGAGGAGAGAGGAGAGGGATTTTTTTTTCCCAAAGTTTTTGTCTCATTCCTTTAGCTTAGTGCACTTGAGCTAGGTTTTGAAATTTTGCCTATGTTCATGATTTTTAATAAGAAAGGATTTTTTTTTCTCAGGCCCAGAAAACATGGTTTGCCTTGAGAACTGATCACATCATAGGTTGGTGATGTTGCTGAGTATCACCTTGCATAGCAAGGTAGAGCTGATGTCTCTCAGTCAGCCAGTGCAGATGTACCTGCATTGCTGCACGTGCCCAAGGAGTCCCCAGGAGAATCAGTGCTCACTCAGTCCGTGTGCCTGGGTGGAAAGATTCACCTGCACGAGGAAAGCCCAGCATTTCCAAGGCAGTTGTTGTTTAGCAGTGTACAGGAGTCACTGCAGTCAGAGGGGGAGTGTGCCAGACACCATCAGGGGCATAGCAGAGAGTAACCAGGCCAGACTACCTTAACTAGGAAACAGTGACTCAGCTGTTTCTTCAAAGTTTTGAGTTTCAGCAGAATATTTTCCCACTACGCTTTTCCACCCACGTATTGTATACGTGGCTTTGTGCCACAGAGGTATTTTAGGATTATGAAGCCTAGTGTAAAATTATAAAGTTAGGTGTGAAAAAAAGGTGCCTTCTGGATCTTAAAATGTGTAGATTGTGTGTAGACTGTAGGGAGTAGGCATGCCTTTGAAAAACCCAGGATGTGTGGGAGGTATGTTCCCATCCATCATTTATCTGGTTTTATTTATTCACCAGAACCTAGTCAATTATGATTTCAGACAACCTGTATCAACAGAAATAGAATTACTGAAAAATCACTCTAAAGTTATAGCATTGTTTTTTATCATGGGACATAGTCATTCACATGCTTGGTATATACTACTTTATTTTTGGTCCTGCAACTGTATGGCATTCCCAAACAGTCCTGCAGGGAAAATAAGAGATGTACAAAGGGAATTAAGCCTAATAAAATAAAAAAGGTTTCTCAGTCTGTCAAGTGTATTGCAATATTGAATGAATTACTGTACTCCGCTGAAGATGAAATTACATGGAGTGTGCTTGTAATATTATTCCAGCACATTGAACCATTACATGCAAGTCCATCCAGTGTGCTTTGAGCAGGTCATTTGTCAGTTCTTTATGCAAGACTGTAACCCTTGCTGTCACTCTGTGACTGCTGCATGAAGCAGGCACGGGAGGGCAGACTGAGGGGGAGGACAGTTAGGTGCTGGGGTTGTGCTTGGTCATTTAGGTCTTCAAGCAACATAGCTGTGGAATCCAAAGTTTTGCTCTATTGTCACAATATTTTTTTTCGTGCGAGAAATGCTGATACAGCAGCAAAAGCCTCTATCAAGGGCCTCACCACATCATGGGACTGGAGAAGAAAAGGAGCAGAAATCCAGGGAAGTCATGCTGGTGACCAGTAACCAGCAGTCAGTGGCAGATCATGTTGTAAAGCAGGCAGGGCTATGGCTTCTTTTGGCTCTGTGTCAGTTGAAGGAGCAGTAATTCATGTGTGATGTCTGCAGAACTCCTCAGTTTTCTGTGGTGTTTGGATTTTGGGGTTTGAGATTGTGTTTTCTTTTGGTCCTTTATGAAGTTACTTCCAAAAAAAAGCCATAATACAAAATGACAGCATATATTAACCAGAAAAGCATCACAGTCCTCTGGGAGTTGTCGGAAAAGAAAACGCAGAACCACTGGCACCCCATGCACTGTCAGAAGTGCCCACTGGCATGTCAACAAATCTCTGAGATCATTGCTGAACAGATCTAAGAGAACCAAGAAGACAAATGACTTTGTCCCTGGCTAGCAGGAAGACAGCAGCCAGGGGAAAATCTCACCTTTTGTTTCACCCTCAGGTTGCAAACAAACAAGAAAATACATCCTCCCAATACCTTGCTCTGGATGCTGATCGTATTTTTCCTGTGTCACAGTAGGGCAGCTTGGTTTCGTACAGTAGTGTTCAGAAGAAGGGGGACAGTCCTGCTCTGTAACTGGAGCCTGGGCTTGGTGTAGTTTATCTCTCTCGTCTGAGTTTGGAGATTTGTGAGGCTGAAATTCAAAGTGAAACTCAGTGGATGTGCCATGGGAACCAAAGCAAGCAGGAGGTTTGCAGGAGGTTTGCATGGATCTCTGTAGAGTTGGAGCTGCCAAGTTTCATATGGTACTAAAGAAGACCAAAAAAACCAGCGTCTCTGGAAAAAAAATCTGTCTGTGTCTTGAGGCAACTGTAGGCACCTTAAGCCAGCACCTGATTCACTAGCAATAGTTACCTTCAAGGCATTTCAGCTGGCAGACACTTGTCCCAGGTGCTCTAGGCCATAAGGGCTGTTTTCAGTTTAATCTACATTTAAAGTGGCACCTTATTGCAGACTACTGAGTTCAGACATTCCTGAGCTGTCGTGGTAATAGGATTGTGCAGTCTTATTGGCTAAAGTTTTCCACTCCAAGTGCCGTAAGTTAGGTTCCTAAATCCAGATTCAGATTCCTTAATGTGACTGACAAATTCCACATGAGACAGTAGGAATTGGCCTTGGTCTTGGACAAGAAGGCAGGCCATGAGGTGCGTCAGGCAGGTCTGGCTGCAGGCACACAGATTGTCAGATGCGGGCCATCAACAAGCATGGACTGAGCCCAGGCTGTGAGCAGGTATCCCCAGAGGTCAGAGAGGTTCAAGTGCAGGGTTGTGCCTCAGTGTACCCGTTTGTGAGATGAAAACTTCAAAGCACGGTGACTGTGTGAACTGTGATGCAATGCACCGGGTGGCTTTGAAAGGGCAGCTTTTAAAGCAGATGTTCCCCTTCCTGTCATGGCTGCTTTTTTTTTATCCAGAATGACTACCAATGCTGATATGTGGGCAGGAGGCAAGGTTAATGCAAGTGGTGTTTTTTTCAGAAATTTGGAAATAGAGTGCATTTAAAATCTAGTAAGTGGCAGAGAGCAGCAGCAGCATGCCTGTTGCTTTCATTGACTTCCTGTCTGTGCTACTTCTCCACCCGTGATCTAACATTGCATATTTTTACTCTACTACCTTCTTCTGCTATTTCTATTTGTAGCACCCTGCTAGACTTGTATCCAAGCCAATCCAAAATTATTCTGAAACTCCTTGTGCTAGCAGCAACATGAAAGCAGAACTCTACAGTGGCTTCAGCAGTTATAGCAGAGTTTAACTAAAGTTAAGAGTGGTGTCAGTCACACCAGCCCTTACATTGGAAATGGAAATAACATCTGCCAAGAGAAACAGCTTGCAAAAATTGTGTCGTATTGCCTTTTTACATGGAATTACCAACCAGCACGTGCAGTTGGTGCACTTTTATTGCTTTGTTTTATATGGGACATTTGTTTTCTTATTGTTGTTATTATTATTGCAAGGTAACAGATAAGGCCATTAAAGTACATTGTGCTTTCACACAGATGAGGCAGAACTTAGTACAGTGTAAAGATTGTTCTGCTACAGTATGAAAGTGTCAAGTCATTTTTTCCTCTTATTTTCTGTAAGGGGGAAGGAAAGAAATTTTCAAAGTGCACTGTCCTATCAAAAGACAAAAATAGAAGAACCAAAACAAATCCCCATAGAACATGTCCATTCACTAGCCAAAAACCTATAAAGCTTCAGTGAACCACATCCTTTCACCCAAAGAGCACAGAGGAAAGACAAGTCCCTGGTGGTGATAGTGCCACCTGGGCACCCCAATACCCTGAGTTTGTAAGAGTGGTGCTGGCTTACTGCAGGTGTGGTGCAGGTCAGGGTGTGGAAGGCTCAGTGCCCAAAGAGGAGGTGCCACTGTCTCTGGTCTCAAGAGCCAGACTCTGGTGCCAGAAGCAGCACTGCTGTGCCAAGGCTTCCTTGCACTGGGACGGGACAGCAGGCCAGGCTGCTGAGATGGGCTGTAGGGATCGTAGTCCAGATGAGTGTATGCTCCCCAGAAATGGAGCAGCAGTGGCAGAGCACTTTCTCCCTCTCGTTGTCCCTGTTGAAGTAAGGGCCACTTTCAGACCTAACCTCGGCGTTTGAGACATCTCACTCCCAAACAGAGACCATGATTGTGTCTGAGGGCAGGTATTTCTGAAATCTACTCCCCCGTCCCTGCCATTCCATCAGAGCACAGAAACCTCACTCAGAACTTAGTCCTTGAGTCCTGTAAACACTCTGATGGTGTGCATCTCCCCAAGGACAGTGCTCCTGGAGATAAGAGAGTAGTGTTCCTTCCTTCTGGCTGATGTCTAAGTCACTGTATTTTCACTGAGGAAGTGGGAGACCTGAGTTCAATGCCTTCCTCAATCGGAGAGTGTTTGTCTCTCACTTCCCATGAGACTGTCTAACTGCCAGCTGATCAGCTATTCTGGGTGAAGGCCTTCAGGGTGAAACCATGCCCTCCACTGATGGGATGGTTGCTCTCCCTGTCCCATGGTTGGTGGGCAGCTTCTGTTTGAGAGTGAAGGGATTAGAGCTCCGTGGTTTGAGGAGCCTCAGGATGCATTTGGTGTTCTTGGAGCTGGTTACAAGACCCCATCCCTTAGGACAATCAGAGAAGAGGCACCTCATCCCTGGGTGCCCATGGAGGATAGTGTAAAGTGCATCTCCTTGAAGATGCTGTTCTGGCCAGGTATGGAAGCATAAAACTTGAATGTGAGCCAAGGAGAGACCACAGGGTACAGGCACATGAGAGCAGGACCTCTGTGACTCTGGGCTTCAGTGCCTGAGTACTGTTAAAGTCTAGCTTTATGCACTTGAGTCCTTTATTGGTGGTAAAACCTTAAATCTGGTCTACATTTGGCTATTTCAGGTGGACAGATCAGTCAGGCTCTTTACTGTCACTTTGATAAACATTTCCAAGGTTTATTAAATATATTCTGTGACATTCTTTTGTGGAGATGGTAATTTGACAGTGATCATGTGAAAAACCAAGAGTTTGCCATCTGGCCTGGCAAGACTTTTTTTCTCTTTACTGTTGATTAAACTGAGGTTATTGCAAAATTGTATTGTGATGGTTTTGATTTGTCCTGTGATAATGCTGGGGCTAATGCTGAGGTATGCACACCACCTTCCATGCTGGTAATCTTCATGGGAGGTGCAGCTGAGCAGCTCCTCTTTGCATTCTGGTGTCAGCTCTAATAACAAAGTTTCAGGGCCAAATCCTGCTAGCCTTATTCAGGCATCTTACCCTAGAGTGAGTTCTTCTGGTTCTGAGGGGATAGTTTCACAAGTAGGAAGACTTAGCTAGGGGGGAAGAAGGGGGCAGTTTCTTGGCCACAGTAGTGTCATATAACATGCACTGGAAGGATATCTTACTGACCACAGCTTTGCCCTGCTTAGTGAGACTGTGACCATTCATGGGAAAGTAGACAGATTCAGTAGACAGGGCAGTATCAGATTCTTAGAGCACAATGAGGAAAGAAAGGAGGAAAAGGCAATAGGACTAAAGCTGAAATCATCTGCAAAAACAGCTGCTGATGACAGCTGAGGTGAGAAAGAAGGAAATGAAGCTTTTCTGGTGGTGCGACAGAAGGTGGCTGTAGCCTGTATGGGATGGACAGGTGCAGTATTTGGCAGCTTGGAAACCTATTTGCAGTCCATGCACAGACCCAGTTTGGGGCCCTTGAGTGTCAGGGGTTCTCATCCATTCTTCCATGGTCCCCAAGCTGTGACTTGCCAAATATGCTGATACTGATAGGTTTTAGGAAGTTGGCTGGGTATGAAGTTGGTGAGTAGTCTTCTCCCAACACTAACTCTAGATATCATTCCTTTCTCTGTCAGAGACTTAGGTGTTTCACTGCTCAAAAGTAACAACTTCACAAGAAATTCAATAAAATTTATTTTTACACAAATCCATCACAGTCTGAGGGACTGGAGACAATACCAGTGTGTGATGAACAGCCAAGAGAAGTAAATCATTCTTGGGTCAGAGTGCACTCTCATTTGAAGCAGCCAAGACAGCAAAGATGTTAATGAATCAGCAATTTCACAGATCTCTGCCCATTTAGAGAGTAATGTGTGCAAAGAAATGCAAAAACAGCACTGGGTCACAGAGCTTTCCAGATCCTTTCTGTTTCTTTTTTACTGCTGAGGGGGACCTCCACGGAGAAGGAGAGGGCTACAGCTCTGGCCATGGAGCTAGGCCTAGGGGTAGGCACCCCACACCTTCTGCTGCAAGTGTGTGAGAGCCAAGGAACAAGGTGATGGTGAGACACTGTTCACCTGACAGCACAGCCAGGTGTGCTCTTCAGTGGAGGAGACAGCTACCAACAAACCCAGTGCTTGGGGGAAGGGAAGGGAAGGGGAAGGGTTAGGCAAGGGCATGATCTGTTGCACCATTGCCCTGCTGCAGGTGCAGAACAGCTCCTGGATATTTGGGTGGTGTGGAGCAGGCCTGCCTCACCAGGTAGTTGCTCTTGGCAGCTGATGGATTCATGGAAGTGAGGAAGAATGATGCAGAAAGCTGTGGCAACATGATCCTGCTCTTTGATACCTGCATTGGACTCATGTGCCCATGAGTCTGGGACCTCAGCAACCCATTTCCTTCCTGTTGTCTCACATTATGGTCCTGTTGTCTGCTTGTAGGATTGTCTGTCCTTCCCTGCATTTGGAGGGAAATAGGGCCAGCAGTGAAGGCCAATGTGTCTGTAGAGAACAGAGCCCACAGCTGGGTGAGACAGAGCTAGGGGGAAGTGGGGTCTACACAAATCCAGAGAGCCTCTGCCCTTAGCAGGTGGAGGTTATACATAGCTGTCCCCAGGCTGTGAACAGGAAATACTCCCATGCAAGGGCATTCTCTCAGGCTGGCAGCAGACTCCAGCATCCTTCCCTTCATCCTGCCTTTGCTTATTTTATTTTTTCTATCACAGTCACAAAAGCTCTTCAGAAAGGCCTGTGTAATTCCATGGTTCTGTGAATGACTGCAGCCAAGGGCAGTGTGCCTTACCCTGCAGAAACTCCCCAAACTCCTGCCAATCTTGGGGGCAGGGGGTGGGGAGTGTTTGCCAAGGTTATGTCTGGAGAGTGCAAGACCAGCAGGGTGTGCAGAGGACCCCCACCTTTGCTTGGGTTGTGTATTCTAGGATCTGCTGGCTAGCAGGGCTCCCAGAGAGATGCAGCATCACTTCCATTCCTGCCTGAATGTAAGCCCAGAAGCTGCTTCTGCTCTAGAGTAACATGTAAGTGGAGAAAGCTGGCCAAGCCAGAGACTGTGCCTGAATTGTTTGCCATAGTTTTATAGACTGTCTATCTGGGATGAAACACAGAGCCCAGATCTTCAAAGCACTCTGTGAGATGGCAGCTGTGGAGTTCTCAATAAAGTTACTAGGCATCACATGGCAAAACTTCTGTGGCACCAGTGTGTTTGTGCAGAGGAATTGCTGGGGCTGGGGTAGCTGAGACACAGGGAAGTGGAGGAAAATAAACTCTGCCATGCCTGCAAACGCAAGACCTCACAAAATTTCAGCCAGAGGACCACTGTCTTTTTTGTAAGGAGCAATTACAGTATGTATCACAGGAGATGTAAAGGAACATGTGAAACATAAGGATTTATTGTCAACAAATGAGATGCTTCAAACTCACTGCAAAAGTGGAGAGCTTTCTAAAGAACTTGGGGAATTAAATGGAGTAATTGGATGAATATGATGGTGAAGTCAGAGCATCCACCTTTCCAGAGAAGAGAAGAGGTTCTCAGAAAATGCCTTCACAAGCATGGATCATAGGGAGTGAGCACAGTCACAGAGTAAGAAATTGCCCATCTGTCAAAGATGAATGACTGTATCACAGAGAAGAAAATTGAATCAGTTTGGTCACAAAATTGAATCTGCTTTTTTGTCTTAGAAGACACTGATGGGTGAAGACTCAGTGTAGACACTGAGTTTTTGTACTGTTTTGACGTGAACTATCTACTTCGTACTTTCTTTTTCGTACTGCTTTGACATGAACTACTATTATCCTAATTTTATGATTGGGGCAGCTTATGTCACACGCCCAAGATCACATGAGCAGTTTGTGTCGGAGTGAGAAACTGCACCTGGATCTCTCACTTGTGAGGCTGTTGTCCTTAGGACTTTGTCCTTCTAACTTCAAGGGAAGATTGACCTTGTCTGTGTCCAGATTGACTTTGTCTGTGTCCTTTCTATGCCTACAAATGATACGTGTTTTGAATACATCAACGAAACAAAAAAATCACTCCTCCAAATTGTACATCCAACCATCCAAATGCTGTGGCATAATGTACCTTAGAGGAGTCTGCAGTTTGTACAAGTAATTGCCCCATGCTGCAAGAATTGTTAGACATCATTGGCTAAGAATCTAGATTAAACTTTCACCTTGTTTACCAGGTGCCTGATGTTTTCCTTTACAAAATGGATTTGGGTGATATCTGTAGGATAAATTAACTTAAAATCAAGATGAGTTCTAGAAACTCCTTGGTGCTGTTGTCATATTTTGGTCACTGCTGGAGGTTTCATACCAGTGGAGAAAAGTCAGGGAAATAATTATGTAGGAAAAGTAGTCATCAGTTCCTTGTGGAGTCAAGGAGGAGTTCCTTGTGGTTGTCAGAGTTTGCCTCCTTCATTCAAAAAGGTCTAACATAAAAGCTGATAAAGGAGTGGATAGCCGTAGCTTGTTGGGACATTTGCAGATTTTAGATATGTTCTTGATCTTCAGCATCACTGAAGATCTGTAGAAGTGGAAGTGGGATATTCCAAAGGAGCCATTCCCCATGGATCCTAAGGCACAAGATACCTGGGGCATGTCCAACAGTGCCATTAAAAGCACAGCAGCTACTGAAAACCCAGCTCTCAGTGGAAGAACCCATCCTTTTGATTCCAGTTCCCAAACCTACTACTGACTTCTCCTGCTCCAGATTTGTGCTGCAGGCTGCTGCTTTTAACCTGGCAGTGTTGCCAGAGGCACTGTGCACCTGACATTTCATGACACCAAGGGAACAGCCATTAATTGAAATTCATCAAGCAAATTGCCACTTCTGCTTGCTGTGGCTGTTTCAGCTCTGAAGCAAAGCTGACAATTTCTGCTGGTTTCTCAGATCTCCTATGGAGTTTTTAAAATTAATATTTGTGAGGTACTTAGATGTTTTCAGGTTTATGGTGATCCCAAGAAGTATTATTACTGTTGTATTATTGGGACTAATAATACTGCTAATAACCTTGGTGAGCCTGGCAAAATTCAATTTGACTAAAATGCTTGCCACAGATGAAAAAAACTAACTCCAGGGATGTGAGGGGGTACGTGACTCAGTTACCAGTAACTTCTGTTTACAAGGGGCAGGAAGAGTATATTTGCTCAAATGAAAGAGGTCAAGGCAGAGGCCCATTTGCTGTTTGTTAATAAGTAATCTAAAGTACAGCACAGCTTTACTGTAACAAATCAGCCTGGCTTAGCTTTTCCTCCATCACCATTATTTCCAGTTCTGGACTAAAATATCAGTTAAAAATAATCCACATTCATACAGATTATTTTCAACGTCTCCAAATCTATTGAGAGAGTTTGTAACTGGGGACAACAGCAACAATAACAATAACAACAACAACAACAACAAAATCTTTTCCGTGTGTCTTCCAGTGCTTGTCTCAGGACACTATAGGAAATCAAGATTGAAATATCAGACAGGGCATTGTTTATCTCCTGGGAAATTCTCCTTTAGGCTCAGACCTGTGCATCTTCACTGTGGAATTGGGCCAGTCAAGAGCTGTGGTGCAGCTGGCCTGCTTACAGACACACCACTAAGTTAGTAATGTAATTTAAAAAAACACCTACGTCATCTCTGTAGCTGGCTCACAGTCAACAGTTAAAATTCAAACATGGGTGCTGCAGCACATCCTTCTTCCAAGTGACTGAGCATAAGTGCACTGTATGCATTGTGACCTGTGTTCTGTCATTGTCTTTTGCAAAAAAACCCCAAAACACCAGACAGTCATTTTCTAAGAAACACTTGTCTTTAGATACCAACCAGTATTCTGGAAAAGAGAGGAAGTCTGTCCTTTGTGCCTCAATCGCTGGCTGCAGTTAGGATTCCCTAGAACAGATTTTGCCATTAGAGCCACTGATCTTAAAAGTAACACTTGTGACACCTGCCAGCTATCCACAGCTTCTCAGCTGGAATGCTCAGTGCTCCTGTCCTTCAACTGGCCTGGCCTGAGGCACACATCTGGTCCTCAAAATGGGGAATGTGATGGACACAGGACTGGAGCAGCCACAGCGCAGGCGCAGCCAGCAAGGCACAGCCCCACGGTGCCACTGCCTGAGGGTCTGAGGGTGGGCTGCCCCTGGCATGGATGTTTCTTGAGAGAGGGTGGCACATACACAGGCACACACACACAAGATCACCTTTGGAAACAGGAATCATGCAGATTGCAGGTTACAATTCCTAGCTTCCTGAGATGCAATTGGGAAAGGCAATGATCCTTTGACAAACCAACAACCCCTGCTCCAGCAGTGCCAGTTGCCTGTTAACCCTGGGGGAGGGAGAGAGGTTGGTGAGGAAAGGTTGTCTCCACAGAGCAGGTAGTGTTTGGCTGTGAAGTCAGAGCATCTTTCAAGAGCCAGACCTTTAAGAGAATTTTTTCGAGCTCTGTAGACATAGAGGGAGCAGGGCCTGCCTCCACCCAAGGCTTGGCCACACAAGCAGGAGAGGAAGGAATGGCTTTGTAACAAGCTTTCCTCTGCTTGGTGCAGAGGACAGTGAGGCTGAGCAGCAGATTCTGATGTGAAGGAACAATAGAGTATATTGGGAAGAACAAATGTGGGATGTGTTGTAGGGTCTTTGTATAATGAGGAAAAGAGAATTCATGCAACTGAGTGCTCAAACACATAAGGAGGCAACACCACTGGCTCTTTGCTGCTGGGAGAGGGATATTTTGGGTGCCCCAGAGCCCTCATGTTTGCCTTACTGTGTTCTGTGTTCTTGACGCTAGGATGGGAAGAAGGGGAGTGGAGGACACACAGTGTCCTGTGGAAGCAGGCATCATTGGAGCTGCTCTGTGTCTGTGCCTGCATGGTGGGTTTCAGGTTTCCTTGAACTGACCTGGGTGCAGGATGCTCACCCCAGAAAACCTGGTGTCAGAAACAGAGGGTTAAGTGAAATTGATGCTCACTTTTGTGAAATCTGGCTGAGCTGGGGATTTTGGCAAATATCTTGTAGCTTAAGCAAGGCTAGAAGGATGGCAACAAAGAGTCCAGATCCTGTGCCTTCTGTGCTGCTCTGGAGGAGCACGTGGCCATGCTGTCCATCACATGTCATGGTAGGGAGAGCAGTAAGTGTTACTAGATGGCAGACTGCAGAATTGGGATGCCACATGAAAATTCACCATACCCATGAGATACACATTTGCTGCTGCAGTACACAGCCAGGGTGGTGGCATTTTCTGCTCTTTTCCCTGGATTGTGTGCTATTTCCTCATGTTGTGCTTTGTTCTGGGTAACATCTGTTGTTTCTGAGTTGCCTAGCAAGTTGCAGGAGTCTTTAACAACACTGATTCACTGCACTCTTTCTCTAAAAACCAGGTGATTATTTAATTCTTCCCCTTACAGCTATGGAAAAACTGGGGTACCAGGATGTTCTACCTGAAGCAGTGGGATTAGCTAGAAAATGTTAAATATTCCCTGAACCTAAGCCTGAATATTAGTCATCACTACCATGTCACCCCTCAGGGGCATCATGGCAGTGAGCTTCTGGGCTGTACAGTCTCTTGCACACAAATGTGAGGCTTTTAATGAAAAGCAAGCCCAGTGCTGCCAGCACCACTGTAGAGACATACACTTTGTTCTGACTGGTAGCCAGGATGCCTGGGAAAAAATGCAGGTGGTTTCAGACAATCATAAGCAGACTATTATCACAGAGGAGAGGAGGAAGAAACGCTGGGAATTTTCCCCATGACCATGTGTTAATTTTCCCCTGAAGCCGTTACTGATTTGCACAGGGTGGCCCTGCAAGCAGTGCTGTGAATCAGAGCTCTGCACTGCCATGGCTGGGCCAGGTGAGTTCCACTGCTGGGGGGGGGACAGCACAGTGAGCAGAGCTGTGCACTGCCATGGTGAGCCTCACTGCTGGGGGACAGCACAGTGAGCAGAGCTGTGCACTGCCATGGTGAGCCTCACTGCTGGGGGACAGCACAGTGAGCTGCTTCCTCAGCGTCCATGCTGGAGCTTCATGCACTCAGCAGCCTCAGAGAAAGCTGTTTTCCTTTTCCACCCCTGCAGTATCCACAGCCCTCTGTAGCTAATGGTAGTCTTGTGGTTGGACCCACCAGTGACTGTGTTCTGCTTCTGCCGTGTGCTGGAGGAGCCAAATTTCTTAGAGCAGCAGCTCCAAGTGCTGCTGGTGATGTAGAGCTCAGTCAGTAGCTGCTCCAGCTCTTAGCTGGGGAGTTGCTAATATTGTCTGTGATGGCAAAGGCAATGGAACTCCAGAGATGAGTTGTGGCATTGGTCATAAAGTCGTGGTGGAGCTTGCCTTGGCTGAAGTGCACAATTCAGAAGCACATTCCCAGCTTTCTCTTTCCTTTTTTCATTCTTCTGAGGTATCAGAAAGAGGTTTTGCCTCCAGATCATGGCATGAAAGCAATGTGCATAGCGTTGCTCTTCATCATGTCATTTCAGCTGGAAGCCTGAGAGCATTTATGAGAAACAACTTGGCCTGTGGCTCTCTCCTGGCATTTTTGGTGTGTACTGGGTGTGCTGAGTGGTTTCCAAAGGAACATCCTCAGCACTGCAGCAAATAGGGAAATTCACTATGGAGGTGTTCTTGAATAAGTGAAACTTAGAAACAACCTCTGCTTTGCATTTATGTGCAAGATACAGCATTTTTCAAAGAATTTTTGTGCATTTGGTCCAGGGCAGAATTATCAATTTCTACCACCACCACTATAATTTTTGAAGTAAAAAGGAAAACCAACCAGACCAAGCTGCAAATTACCATGAATTTGGTCCAGACGGAAGTATGTTTAGTTGGATGTTTCCTCAGAGAAATGCAATAATTTGTTCTTTTTTATGGTAAAATAATTCTTCTATGAGCAATGCAAACAGATGCAGAAATAATTCTAGTATTTAAAGATATAAATGAAACTTCCCCCATTTATAGAAAAAACAAAGCTGTTTGCTCTCCCCCCAAAATGGTCCTGAATAAGACAAATGCACCACTAATTGTTAGGGACAGAACATTATCAGGGAGGAAGCTGATGTACTATTTGGGCAGGGGAGGACTTCGTTTCCCTGTAGCAATAGCAGCAGTACAGATTTTCCCAATGGCTTTCTCCCTTAGCACATGCTAATTCATGTCAAACATGTGCCTAGGTTGAGGATGGGATATAGCCATTTGCAGATGCAACTGCAAGGTTTTTAAGTTATATCGTACTTTGATGCCTCAGTATTAAGCTCTGTGTTTCTTATTTCTAGTGCCCAGCTCCTGATTTTAGAGACAGCAATCTCTGCAGCAGGCCTGAGGCAAGCCTGGCACTTCCACACAAAGATCAAAACATTCAGGGTGGTGACCAGAAAGATTATTAGGGAAATTTTAAGACTTAAATGCTGTTGCTGCAGTGATCCAGACTTCTGGAAGCAGCCTTCTGTCACAGTAAAAATACCTAATCTGAAATGTGGATTCCCAGCAGGCAGGAAGTGACAGACAGGGGCTCTGCTCTCCAGAGGCTGTTTGTCCTCAGCTGCCACCCCCAGCAGAGCACCGCAGGCACAAGGCTGGAGCTGAACCCCGCGGGGCAGGGCTCTGCAGAGGAGCTGCTGCTGCACAGAGCCCCCACTGACCGGGGGCCAGGAGAGCAGGGCTGTCCTGCCTGCTGCTTCCAGCACTTGGAAGGGAGTTTGAGATTCTGGACTCTGCTCCCGGGACTGTTTATGCATTTTACATGAAACAGTCACCAGGTAACATTTAATCCCTGATCAAAGCCCTCAGGGGGTTTAGGCAAAGCAACGCCTCGTTTCTTGATCCTGATCAGACAGAGGTGTGAATTGGGCTGAGCTGCTTGGCCTTGTCAGGACTAGGGCAGTTCTGGGCATGCATGAAGGTGCAAATCTAGATCTTCTGAGCTTAAAAGTATTAAAGTAAGTTGGAGACTGAAGGGGCCAGATAGTGAGAAGGATTTAGGAGCTGCAGGGAGGTGTATATGACAGTGTTTCAATGCAAAGTGCAGATTTCAGATAAAACACCAGGTATCCCAGTAACAAATTCCTCTTACAGGGAAACGATTGTTCTCACAGATTCCTGAAGTGGAAACTCATTTACATAACCATCTTATATGCTTTTTTTAAAAAGTCCCATCCTAGCCACTGCATTTGCTCAGATTTTTTTACTCTGGGCTGCATGTGCTGAGCTGCACAATGATGGCTGCCATGTGAATAGCTTGTTATTCTTACCAAGCATGACGACTGCTGTAGTGAAATCAAGAGTAACCTGTTCTAATGTAAACTGATTTCACATTGCTTCTGGCAGTCTCAGATACCTCATCTAACTTCTTGGGGTTTTTTGGTTTGGTTTTTTTTGGTGATTTCTGTTTGGTTTTTTGTTGGTTTTTTTTTTTTGGTTTTGTTTTGTTTTGTTTTGTTTTTTTGCCAGTCTTTTTCTTTTTTTCCTTTTTCCTTTTTTTTTTTTTTTTTCCCTCTCCCCCACAAAAGACACACCCTGTGCTTTCTTATAAGGGTGTTTTATCTCACTGGCTGTTGCACTAGTGTCTGTGACCTGCAGATGTGCTTCTCTGGTATTATCCTTCATGCATTCCAAAGCCAATTGGGCCTTCCAGCAAATTTAGATTCCAGCTGCCTGTCTACTGCAGGGGTAAGGTCTGTAGTGCCTCTGATGATTGCACCCAAGCATACTTACCTGCAGAGCATCACAGATGTGTGGCTCTTGATGTGTCTGTTGCATCTCTGACACCCCAGCTGCATGTTTGGAGTGCTGCAGGGCTGGATGAATGTGGACAGAGAGAAGCTTACTCAGAATGACACTTGTGCCAGGCTGAAAATGTGCAGATACCCAGTGGGAAGCAGTTGTGTTGGTGAGGGAGTGGGGGACGTGGGGGAGCGGATTTCACCCGAAAGTGCCATGGGAGAAGCAGCTCAATTTGCTGATCACAGCTGCCAGATCAGTGTGTATGATGGGTGTGATACGAATTACTATCGATACATAAATACCACAACAGCATTTTAATGAGCTGTTTTCTAGTAACACTTGTCCAGGCTGGTAGTGTTATGTTAAGGCTGGAGAAGTATCTCCAAGCAAGCTCCTTGGCTAAACTTTGATGAGCATGGTGTCACACAAGATCTAACTTGGGTTTGTTTGGATAAGAGGTTTTGCTTGTTAGTTTCTGAACATGCTTTCAAATAGGTTTGGGGTTTTACTTCTATTTATTTATTTTTTCTGTTTTGGCCCAGGTTTTGTGTTGGTGTCATGAAACCCAACTAATGCAGAGATCTGCATTTATTATTTTTAATGCACAAATCTGGTGCCTATTTTGAGAGTCATTGTTCTGACAACAATAAGCTTACAGAAGGGCTGGGGGCTGGGCCTTTGGGAGCTGGGGGGAATTTGAGTGACCTGTGTCTCTCCAGACACCAACAGGTCTATCTATATATCCTATATACCTCAATATCCTGGCCCACTTTCAAGTGACACACTGGCATTGCAGGCAGTGCCGTTTGGAGGCAGGGTCTCCCATGCCTCAGTGTTTGCAGCATGGTTCTGCTGAGACTTAGCAACCAACTTTGGCTGTGGTTTTGTCATGGCAGCAGCTATTTTCCTGAACTGCTGGCAGCTCTGGCTGCTGGACAAATGGCTGCACACAAATAATGCACAGCCCAGCAGGTTGGCTGGGATGCAGCTGAATGCAGGTACCAACCAGGATGTGTGTGTGAGTGTGTGTGTGTGCCCATGTGTGTGTGTGCCTCTGTGTGTGTGTGATATTGTGCGTGTGTGTGTCTGTGTGTATGTGTATGTGTGAGTGTGTGTGTCTGTGTGAGTGTGAGTGTTTGTGTGTGTATGTGTGTGATATTGTGTGTGTGTATGCCTCTGTGTGTGTGATATTGTGCGTGTGTGTCTCTGTGTGTGTGTATGTGTGTGTGTGTGTGTGTATGTGTGAGTGTGAGTGTTTGTGTGTGTATGTGTGCGATATTGTGTGTGTGTATGCCTCTGTGTGTGTGTGTGCATGCCTGTGTGTGTTTGTGCTTCTGTGTGTATGTGCCTCTGTGGGTGTGTGTGAGTGTTTGTGTGTATGTGTGTATGTGTGTGATTGTGTGTGTGTGCCTCTGTGTGTGTGTGATTGTGTGTGTGTATGATTGTGTGTGTGTGCCTCTGTGTGTGCACCTCTGTGTGTCTGCCTCTGTGTGTGTGTGATTGTGTGTGTGTATGATTGTGTGTGTGTGCCTCTGTGTGTGTGTGATTGTGTGTGTGATTGTGTGTGTGTGATTGTGTGTGTGTGATTGCATGTTTGTGCCTCTGTGTGCGTGTGATTGTGTGTGTGTGTGTTTGAGTGTCCAGGGTTGCTCAGTGCCATGCACACTCCTCGTGTATCCTGCTATGTCCTGCTGTGTCCTGCTGTGTGCAGTGCCAGCACTGGAAGGTTGTCCCCACACACCCGGGGTCCCAGGCTGCTCCCCACCCCAGTGCCAGGGACACTCTGGCACTAGGGATGGGCTGTGGTGTCTGTGCAAACAAATCGTGGTGTCAGAGAAATCCTGAAGTGTGCATTTGCTTTGGAGGCAAGATCTCAGGCGTTGCTTTCAGGGGAAAACAATGTTTTCATTAGAAATCCTCTCAACACGTTGAGTTGCCACCACAAGAACGTGTGAGAGCTGCATATATCCAAAGCAAAGCTGAGAAATAGTCTTTCTTCTGCTAGCTCTCAACTGAGGAGGTTTTTGCAAATTTGACTCCTGTGTGGAGGCAGGACCTCTTTTCTGCTTAGTTTTAAGATCTGAGGGAGAAAGTTAGTATCTTTGATCCTTAGACCTAAAATCTGTGAAGTGAAATCTCTTGACTGTTTGAACTTGTGATGCATAGTCAGAATTCATTCATATTATAAATAAATAATTGGCAGGTAACCACAATAGTCGTAACAGCTTCCATTCTTTGTGGGGAATCATTAACTCCCAATGAATCTCCCTGGTTAACAGCTATAAAAAAACAAACAAAAAGGCCCACCAAAACAGACACAAAATAGTATTGGTTGGAAGAGACATCTGGAGGGCTGTACACCAACCTCCTCCAAGCAGGGCTAATCTCAACATTAGCTTAGGTGCTCAGGGCTTTGTCCATTACCTTTTAGAAATCTCCAAGGATGGGGATTTCACAAACCTCTCTGGGCACCTGCTCAAGTTTAACTGCTCTTCTTTTGAAAAACTTCTTCTATGATGCTCATTGCAATTTCTTCTGTTCTTGTGCTGTTCTCCCCTGCAGAAAGCCTGCCTCACACAGGCCAGGGTGCCACTGCCCCTCAGCACTGCAAAGGCATGCTGCTGACTGTCACACAGCTTTATTCTGTGCCAGCTGCAGACTTTGCATTTGTCCTTGATGAATTTAAACAGATGTCTTTCAGGCTTGTCTTCCATGTTGCTGAAGACCACCTGAATGGCTGCCTTGTCCTCCAGCATAATGACACAAGCTTGATTCAGTGTCCTGCAGAGACTTGCTGAGGAACCATTATTTTCTGTCATCCACATTGCTGGTGAAGACTGGCCCTAGGGTTGCCACTTGAAGAATGCCATCTGTTAATACCAATGCAATGTCTAGTTCTTGACCATTATTGTCCTTCAAGCTTTACAGGATAGCTGTGTGCTTTTTTCAGCCAGGTTCTGGTGCATCCATTCAGGCAATGCCATCCTAGATTGGCCCATATGGGAGACAAAGCCAAAGACCATGGTAAAACAAAGTAAGAGACATCCTCTGCTTCCCCCACCTTGTCCATTGAGCACATCATTCCAGTACAGGTGACAACCACACTGCTCAGGTACAGTTTGTCTCTGTTAGACACACACTGGCTGTTACTAGCTAGCTTCTTGTATCTGGACATGGCTCCTCTGTGGATTTGCTCTACAACATTCCCAGGAAAAATGTATGGATAGCCTATGTAGGACTTAATCTTTGCTTTGGCTAATCCCTTTCAGAACAAGTGGGTTGATTACATGTGTTGAATTTGTGAAACCTTCAGCATGAGCCTGTGCTGTTGATTAAGGAAATGTTTGTCAGGGAGTGTCTGTGCAGGCCAAACCCAGAAGTAACCTAACCAGGACACTCCTATTTCTCCGCCTTTGGGATTCCCTTTCTTCCCAGCCCCCCACTCTTCCTGCCATTGTTGCCATGGTCTTTGTGTCACTTCAGAGCAGGGGCCCTACAAGGAAGGAGTGGGATGAGCAGGGAATGAGGCTACCAGGCCACTGGACAGTACAGTGTGGTGGTGCCAGCTCCTGGCCCTGGCAAAGATTCAAATAGTTGGAGTAAAAGGAAAAAATAAGGAGGAAGAAAAGGTAAAGTCAGCTGCATGGAGTGTTAGGGATAGGTATGGTCCTTTCTAGAGAGCATGAGTAGTTCAGTCAACAGCAGGGGCCAGGCATTTGCCAAAAACCACATTTGCACAATGGCCCACAGTGGTTTGAATTCAGAGACAACAGTTGAGTTTCACTCGTTATAACTTTGGTTCACAGGTATCTGAATACAGGACTGAGGTCAGTGGCACTGCTATAGAAGGTAGGAAAGAGAAGGGTTGAAAAGCCATCAGGCCTGCCTGTGGAGCCCAACAGGACAAACACTACTGTGCCAAGCTGGCTGGCATCTGGGTGGCTTGAGACTAATTCCTGTCACAGGGGCCTGGCTGCAGCCACAGCACCTGCTCCCAGCCAAGGCAGCATCTGTGACATTCCCTGAATCACCCCTTTGCTGTGGAAACCAAAACTCCTGGAAACACTGCTCAGCACAGCCATGGGCTGGGCTGGCCCCACGGGGGGTCCTGTGGGATTCATTGAGGCCTTCAAACCAGAAAGATCATCAGAGCAGACCCATTCTTGGTGACTGAAACTGGCCCTTGGAATTGCACTTGAGGAAAGAGGCAGCACAGCAGTGACTGGTAAGGACTCTGTAGGAACACGCAGGCAGACGGGGTCAGGCATGTCTTGCTAACTGGAAGAAACGTAATTCTGTCATCCTTTATCACATCCATGCTATTGTGATGGTAATTCTGTGATGGACTTACACCTGTAGTCTCCTTACTAGCACATTAGAAGACTTTTAAGAGTGATGCCAGAAAAGCCAAAAGGATGTTAGTGTAGTGACAGTGCTGCTTGGAGCCATGTGCATTGATGATGGAGACAGATTCCTCTGCATGGCAGGCTGAGGATTCCAGGGTCCCAAGGAACGTGTGAGCACCTGCACACTGCAGTCCCTCTGCATTTAGGAAACCTGATTTGCTGGGTCACCCTCCTGGAGTGACACAACATCATTTAAAGTTGTTTGCTTATTACAGAGATACTATCAAAAGGTGTGGTGCCCTGATTGGAGTCTAGCAGGAAAGTAACACTCTTATTCACCCACCCACCCACCTTTGGCAGATGGTCTGAGGGTCTCTCCTTTGCTTCATGACAGAAAGTGGTTGATTCACCCTCACCCAGCAGTAATTATGTGTTGCTGCCTACTGGAAGTTTCCATGTTGGCATCAGAATGGTAGGCCTAGAACTCACTGCTGAGATTAATTGCAAAGTAGAAGTATTATCTTGATGTCTGTTTTATATTCAGTTACTTAATACTCGGTATCATTTCCTTGTGATTTTTTTAATGATCATTAAAATGTTCCTAATTGCTGTTACTCTGTCATGCTACTATTTCTCAGCAGCTGTTTGCATGCAGCCTTCCCATTAAGCTAGAAAGCAGCTCTGGTAGCAAAAAAATTTATAGCAGTTTTGGTTTTTCCTTTCATTTTAAAAGGGGAAGAGTCCCCATTTGAATTCCAGAGCCTCCTGTGTAAAATACAGTTCCTACTGTAGGGACTTTGCAATCCTGAAAGCTTATAATTTCATCTCCTTGTGTTTGGGACAAAATTATTCCCTTATCAGTGCAGTTCTCATTGAACCAGTCTGGCTTGGCAGGTCTCCACTCCTTCTTTGTTTAAGGTTATTTATTTTTATATCAAAAAGGTAATAAAATTGACAAGATATGTTTATCCAGCTTCTTACCTTACAGTTTACACACAAACAAAACAAAACATCCAACACACTTCCTTTTATTTATGGCCTCAGTGCCGAGCCGTTTCAGTACCAGAAGTAGGCAACTTTTCCTCCCTTCACCTTTGGAAACCTCTTTGGCACCAGCATCCCACACCAAGCTCTGTGGTTGCTCAGCATCTCCATGCTCACAGGGGCTTGTTAGCATGAAGTGGAAAATGTTTACCAGAAGCAAGGGCAAGCATGCAGGGAGGGCCCCAGCCCCAGGGTGCAGGGCTCTGCCTGGGGAGGGAGGGCAGGAGGAGCAGGGCCAGGGGCCCTGGTGCACCTTCAGACACTCAGCTGGGGGCTCCACCAAAACACACTCTGCAGGAGGGTTCGTGGGAGCCCTTCTGGGTGGGCTCGGGTTCTGTGGAGCCCATCTCCGCAGGGAGGATGTTCCCAAACACTTCATCAGGACAGTGGTAGCCCCTCCTTGCCCTGTTCTAAGGTTCAGAGCTTTGGTGCTGAGAGCAGTGGTGAGTGACCTGTTCCACAGAACGAATGCTAAACCCCAGAGTCCTTACCAGGAAGTGGGCTCACATTTAGGGATCAGATGGAGTATCCAAACACACTTATAAACACACTATGGAACAGCAGCAGCAATCTCTTTAGCACAATCTGCTTTTATGTATGTTCTTCAGTGAGTTGGGATCAGAGTGAGTGTGGGTCCCAGGGGATGACTGACTGTAGTTACCAAAAAAGAAAGATGTGTGGGAGGATGGAATAACACTTCAAAAGAGAAGATGCATTAACATCTTCACTGTTTGTAGCCCCTGGACAAGGATTTTCCTGATACAAGGGTACATGGGGCCTGGACAAGAGGATATATTATCCTTTAATGTGCTGATCAGTGGAGGGAAAAGAGAAAAGACAGCAATGGAAGGTGAAATCAATTCATTCAGTATATTGATATAGAAGCTCCACAACCTCTATAAGCACCAGCATCATCTGATAAGGCATCTGACGTGTCACCTAACAGGGATGGCAGCGAGGCAGGGATTAGGCCAGTGACAGCCATGCCATACACTGCAATGTTTGCTGCAGCAGTACTTTTGCTTCTAGGACTGGGACTACCCAGCCTCCAGACCTGGGAGTGTTTTGGGGTGCCTTACTGTCCTGACGCTCTGCTCCCCACTGAGACCATGTGTGGGCAGGTATGTGGGTTTGCAAAAGGGAACTGGGGAGTTGCTATTCCTTCCTGGGCAGGGTCACTGCACACCAGCTGCTTGGGGAGCAATGCAGGGTACAGGCAATGTCAGCCAGCATTTCAGCTGGGCAGGCTGGAACTGCCAGTGGATCATGCTCTGGTTTTCACAGGGCTCTCTAAGAGCTTGCTGAGGTGAGTGCTTCTGAAGGCCAGTGGAATGAGGTACCCAAATCCCTTTGGTGCTGTCAGTGTCCCTGTCTTGCTTACTTCAGGCATGTCCAGAGGGTGTTGAGCACCAGAGTCAATGCCCGTGTGCTGTGAAGTGCCTGCCCTTGGGAAGAATGTCAGGGCATTGGCTCTTGCCCCAGAAAGGATGGCCAGCCTGTGTGTTCGAATTCCCAAGGGGTGCAGCCAGCAGCCAGGCTTTGGGAGCTCTGGATTTGTTTGACAGTGCCTGATTCTTGCCCCTGAGAGTGCTGCAGCTGAGGTGAGGTGACCCTGGTTTGGTGAGTCACGCCCACGCTGCTGAGCTGTCCCAAACATCAGCAGTGTCACCTTTGTGCTACTTGCAGCTGAGCAGAGAGAGAACTTTGCCTCCTCTTTGTGTATCAGGAAGGTCAATCTCTGTATAGACTGCCTTTTCTTTTAAATCTATACATTAAAAGGTGTCATAAAATGCTCTACTAGGGGTGCAATTAACAACTCTTTAGAAGCACTATGAGATTACTGGCTCTCAGTGCAGAAGGCAGGGGGATTCTGGAGTTCATTTCCAAGCAGGTGAGTGGGGACTCTCAAAGCAGGAGGCAATTGATGTGTCTGCAAGTCTGGTTTCTCCTTTCCCTGAAGTGAAGGTGGGCATTAGGCTGAGGTGTGCGACATGCACATCATGCCTCATCTAAAATTTGCCAATATTAATTTCTTGCTTTCTATTCTTTAGCAATCAAACAGAAACATTTCAGCTGGTACCTCCTGGGTGACAAGGTTTGAGAAATAACCTTTTAGTCACTATTGCAACTAGAGGGAAATAAGTGAAAATGTTCTTAGATGATACAACAGCTTTATCACATGAGCAGAGCACATTATTTCAGTTACCTGTACTCTCCAATGTGATCCCGAGAGTTTATTAACCAGAATGTGCATTAATTCTCTGAGTGATACTGTACACAGTGCAAGGGAAATGCTGCTCAGGCTTGCAGGAGTGTATTTCCCTGATACAAAAACCTTTAAATTTGCTACTGCTTTAACACCACCAGTGGCAAAAGCTGCCCTGGCTGCTGTGGGAGCAGGCCTAGGTAGTAATGCCATGTTACAAGAGAAGGGCCAGGTTGTATCACCAGCATTGTAGTTGCTCAGTAGGCTGTTGACCCTCTAGTTAGTTTTGAGAAATTAGACCTTTAAATGCCAAAATTTGCACTGTGATGTTTAACAAGTGTAAAAATACAGGTAATTATATGTAACAGACAGAGGTATGTTTTCCCAATGAAGTCGTGTTGAGTCATTTTATATTAATACCAAAAGAACAAACCAAGTTTTCCAACAATAGTTGGCAATATTTCCATTAAATAGCATTAGCCAATAATTTCTAAAACTGCCTGTTAATTACAGCATTCAGGCCCTACAGGCAGTTCTATTTTACGTAAGTGCCATCAATGGCAGACTACAGCCTTTTGTCATAGGCGAACAAGGCCATGAGTTACCAAATTACTTTTTGGGTGAATCCATTGACACTGGGGGATTTTTTCCTTTCTTTGGTTTGGTTTTGGTGGATTTTTCGGGTTTTATTTTGGTTTAGATTTTCTGGGTCTTTTGGGTGGGGTTTTCTTGTTGTTGCTGTTAGGATTGAGGGTTTTTTTCATTGTTTCTTTGTTAGTTTTGTTTTTTCCTGACACTGACAGGTAACATTCAAATGAGACATCTTATATGGCACAATGTCATGTTTGTGCCACAGCCGCTGGCCCAGGCTGGGCAGGCAGGACGTGCTGGGCTGGCCTTGTGGGAGCTGGGGCAGCTGAAGAGCAGGAGGATGGCTGCACTTTAGGATGCCCATCTCCATCAGCTGGAGCAGCTGAGCTGTCCTGTGCAGCCCTTGAATGCTGAATGCCTGCAGCACGGCTGGCAGCAGGGCTGGCACTGGTGTGTTCTGCACCCGGCTGCTGCTAGTGCCCAGCTGGCCTTGGGAGGGGTCACGCCAGGAGGACAGAGCCACAGAGCTCCACAGAGCTTCATCATCTGCCTGCTCAAGCACATCCTAGAACAGGAATAGATAAGGATAAACTTCTTGCAGGTAACTGTAACAGTGACAGGAAAAAAGTGACATTTATTGTGTACTTATCAATTGGACTAGCTGTGTTTATTATTGCTGTTGTTAGTGCTGCTATTGCAGTGTTACCTGCAGCTGCCCAGTCAGTGCCAAGCTTCATTGTATTTAGCTCAAATGCACCCAAACCCCTCCAAAAAACTTACAGTTGAAAATGCAAGTGACTTACAATGGTGAAGAGGAGGGATGAAATCAAATGGATACAATTAGCTTGGGCACAATTTAGTCATTCTTTTCTTGGTATAATTATCAAATGGACACAGGTAGCACCAACTAACCTCAAACACCCTCCTAGCCATAATTAACAATATTGCATAATAATGGTGTCAGTTTAAACATTGTTTAAACCTGATGCTTTGCTCAAAATTACTGTAAAGCCACATATCTTGCACAACAGACTAACACGCAGCAGTGTCTTGACTTCCATTTTCTATTTCATTGTGTCATCTGTGCATAGGAAAAGCTCCTGGCCAAAGAGGAGTCAGTGGTATAGTGGCAAATAAAAGTGGGTAGATTCATCTGTCTGTGGTATACAAGGAGCAGGTAAATACTAGAAGTGCACGGAGCAGAAGTAACTACAAAGGGAGTGCCCTTTGCCTGAATTTACCCTTGACTACACCACTTAGAAGAATTGCATAATTGATACAATTGAACCACATCAGTCCTTTATTTATAGAACATAATGAAATGGTTTTCAACATCCTGGATCACACTGCATGGGTGATTGCCATATATGCACCCAAGGAGAATAAATAAAAACATTTCCCTAAGGTATTATGTCTCTTCACCTTCTCCAGTTGCATCCAGGGCTTTATTTGGAGAGCAGCTCTGAGGAGTGCAGCACGTAATCCTGCTGCTCTTGTACAGGTGTCAGTCAGGGAGTGCTGCAGTGGGGCTGCTCCTGGAGTTTCCCGTTTCCCATGATCTCATAAAGCTTTTTGTAGGCTGGCAAAGCTTAGGGTGCATCTGAACCTACCACAGACTACTGAACACAGTCCCCTGTGTAGCACTTCAGGAAGTCTCTGTTCAAGCTCCAGAGCTTGAATTTGGCACACATGTGCCTCCCCAAGCCCTGCGGGGTCAGGCTCAGGAACCCCTGCCATGGTGGCATTTGGAAGCTGTTCTCCATGATGGCCATGGCCAGGAGTCACTGATAGAGGACAGAGCTTCTCTGAGCCTGCTGAGTGAGCCATGGGCTCCCACCCCAGCCACAGCAGCAGGGTGTCTGCTGCTCTGTCAGGGCTGGCCCTGCCACCCTGCCTGGGCATCACCCGAGACAGACTCTGCTCTACAACACAGACAGGAGCATCAGATGGCACCGACGCAGGGATACTGGAAAAGTTGCATAAAATAAAACAAAGTACCACCATTCTTTTATCTGTTGTTGTCGTTGTTGCTATTATTGGAAAAATATAGATAATTTACAAGTATTTCTCTTGCTGGCTTTCTTGTCCATCTTTATATGATGTTGCACTGTTCCTGTTGCATCATTTACATTTGGCCTTTATTTATGATGCTACATTGTTTTATGTATACACTTTATAATTAGAAATACTAATTGCAAGCTTGCCTACTACCTTCAGCTGGCTTTTCCAGAGCATTACTTGCAAAAACCTTGCAATTACTCAGTTGTTTTCAACTGCTCAATGAGTGTTTTCATAAATCAAAAAAATCCCAGTGTTGTCTTCTTAACCTGTCCTATTTCTAGGTTTTACGTGGTGCCCAGCTGGTGCATAGAAATTAACCACATCTAAACTTGCATCTCCTTAGAAGCTGTTGAAGAACTCTTCTCAAAAATTCTCTTTTTCTGAATGAAAATAAAATATTATTTACCACATAGAGATACTGAGAGGTTTCCATGCTAGCTGTTATATTAAATTTTAAAATTTTTCGACATGTAAAACTTTAGCCTAGGCACATTGTCATATTTTTGATACATTTCAAACTGAAGAAAGTCTATATAAGTTAATGGTTCTGCAAGAGGGAGCTAGTAATTTCCATGCACTCGCTGCAAACTTTGACACAATGCTCCCATTTTATCATTTGTTATTTCAGCTTTGCTGATGATTCAGTGGTGTTATTCCACTGAAAACTGGAGTAACACAGCAGTGAATCAGGCTCATTGGCTCTGCATTTCAGTATCTAAAATGAAGATCCACCTACAGGTAAAATACTATCCCACTGCAAGTATCTCACGGACTGAAATCTGTACTGGCTTGCCAGATCTTCATCGATAAAGGATTGCACAGGTTCGAAATTAAACTGCATGGTGACTGCATTTTAGTCAATGGGAATACTCATGTCAATGAGATGAGCTGGTTTTGGCTTTTCTCATTACAAATTGCTCAAATCAAAAATAGCAGAGCAGAAGCTTCCTTTTTTTCTGTTGCTGCTGTTTTCATTATCTGGCTGCCACGGATGTAGAAAGCAACACCTCTCTCACTTGCTCAGGAGGGCTGCAAAGCCAGGCCAGCACCTGCAAGGCCCAGCACCTGCAAGTGTGTGTTCCTGCAGCAATGGGACTTACAGCAGACACTGCTGCTGTTTTCCTGGCAGCCATGAGCTTCACAGTGTGACACTTAGCACACATGATGGCAAATAAAGATAGAAAGTGTATGCCAGTGTAATCATCTTATTGGGTCTTCCTCTTTCAGTGTGATCATGTCATGATTTATTAAATAGTCTCTATTCAAACTACCAAATAATTTCCCCTTTCCCTTGTTCTTCCCTTAAGGATGTCATTCTTGTTTTGTTCCCTTCCCAAATTCAGTCTTTAAGTGCATCTCATAGAGAAGTACATTCTTCCAGTGCCTGCAGATCCTCTGCCTCGTGCACAAATGCTGTGCATTTACCTCTCATGTACCCTGTGCTCACAGTGACTGATAAAATAATGGTTCCCAGTTACATTATGGCCCAGTCAAATGTCTGTAGATTGACGAACCATCATCGCAGATGCCCTGAGCAATTAACTGAGTGTATGGGTTTGCTTGGAGGGGAGGGGTGGGAGAGGGGCTCCACTCATGTCTAGCGATTGCAGAGGGAGCACAACTGCAAAAGCTCTTCTGTTTCTGCATTTGCTACAAATGTCACCTTGGGCAGCACCTCTGCTGCTTGGCAGCACTGGGTGAGCCCTCAGGCGTGGGGCTCTGCCTGGCACGTTCACACCTCCACCCTGGGGCTGCAGAGGCAGTGCCCAGGCCCTGCTTGCCCAGGCACTGGGCTCTGCGAGTGCCAGGTGGGAGTGGCATCACACAGGCTGTGATCTGGAGAATGGCATCGACACCGAGACACTGCTGCTGCCTTGCACTGGGTTAGCACAAGCTTTTTCACCCCATCAAAGGCTTTGTCTTTGTGTCTTCAACCCAAAATGCACCCAGTGCTCACAGGTGGAGGTTGGTGCTGCCTGCTGGTCTTCAGCTGGAAGGTGCTGATGGATCAGGCTGTGGTGGCACCCGGGTGACACCATGAAAAGTGCCGGTTTGCTGGGGATCCCAGCAGTGGGGTAAAGGGGGCTGTGACCTGCTGCTTCCCTGCCAAAGTCACAGTCTCTATGGCAAGGTTTGGCTGCAGCAGGTGGCAGAGAAGAACCGTGTCTAGTTGCTTTCAGGAGCAGATGATGTCTTCAGTCTGCAGTGATACTCAGCTTTGACCAGCACTGAGCAATTGAAACTGCCAGAGACACCAGATGAGCCCAGGAAAAGTGAATGGTCATGAGATAAAATACAAAATGAGCCAAAAAAGGCAGAATCTTACAATAACACTAATTTAAACACTGATCTGTTCACAAGTCAGCCAGCTCTTATCTTGTAGCAGGGAGATTGTTTTTGAGAACTTTGCAGAGTCAAATGAATTCATGAACCTCCATACCAAGGTGCAATCATTAGTCAGTAAATGAATTACACATAATTATCTGCTTTGTATTTAATTCACTTGGCTTCCAGTTTCTTACTCTTCATACAGTGAAACTCTCCCTCTCACACAAACGCTCCATGGGCAGAAGGTTTTGGAGGGCTGCCATCGTCCTGACTCACAAATCAGACTCCATGATTTGAATGATATTTATCTAAGCCTGCAAACAAAGAAGATGGCTATGTGTCCAATGAGAGAATAATTATTGTTATTATGTTTATAGAGCAACAAAGTTGGGAGTTAGGACCCTGGGGGAAGGGTGGCAGGAAGGGTGAGCTGGGCAGAGGCAGGAGGCTGTGGGCAGTGGCTCAGGACAGGTTTGTGCCAGGGCCCTCACAGAGTTCCCTGCCTGAGTCACCTCTGCCAGGAATGGCCCAGCAGCCAAGGGTGTTGCCTGGCTGGCAGAGATGCTCGCTGGGAGCTGCAAGACCACCTCCCCAGGGGTTCTGGACATGATAGCAGGACAGCACTGGCCCTGCAAGGGATTTGGCAGTGGCTGAAGGGAGCTGGGGTTGGCACAGAGCACCCAGACAGCTCCACTGCTGTGAGGCTGAGGCTGGGCTGTGCCAGGCTGCAAGAGATCCAGCCCTGGCTGCCTGGGGTAGCAGCACTGACAGAGCAGCCTCCTGCTTGCAGCAGATCAAATGTGTTCTTTTCTTATGCAGGAGTCAGCTGTACACCTACATCCACAATTACTTTAACTTACCTGCCAAGGAAAAAATCTGCAGCAGAAAAAGCTTGATTTGCAAGGAACAGCTCCTGCCACAGAAGATTGCTTAAAAATAAAAATGTCCTTTGAAATGACATGCAGGTTCTCCCTGCTCCACAGTGCAAGGTTGGGCAAGGGAGCCCTGCTCCACCACCTGGGAGGGCTTTAGACACTGTGACAGTTGCAGTACCATGTGTGACCCAGGCTCGATGCTGCCACGTGAGTGTCTGTGTTATCAGAGAGGGCAGTGACAGTGAAGGGTCTACCTGTCCTTCAGGACTGCTCCATGACAGGGAGGAAGTTTGGTAAAACTGACAACTTGAAACCCATATTTCTAAAATGCATCTAACCACTCAAAAGCCTCATCTTGGCTGGAACTTCAAGTGTCTCATGGATTTAAAGGGAACCCCATGTCATGCTAGAAAGGAGATCCAGACCACTGATGCGTTACCAAGCCACCCACCTGCACAAAACTTGATTTTTGTTGGGCCCATGAAGGCACATCTGAATTCTGGTGAATCTGTACACAGGAATACTGATTGGTAGGTTTTCATCAACTTGGTACTAACAAGTGACAGCCCTGGCCATCACAGCTGTGGCTCTGGAGACCTTGGAGAACATCAAACTAGAAATGCTTTGGTTTAAGGACACAGTCAGCTGTGGTAATGGCAAGCAGCACTTTTATCAAGAAAGCTGGAAAAAGTGTCATATATACTTCCATTAACTCAGCTCGAGGAGGGTAAAATTTGAGCCACTTTGTGATTATCTCAAATCATCTTTAGGTTAACAACATACAGCCAGGGAGACAGCGGGGCAAACAACCAGATGAAGACCTTGTCTGGAAATAACAATGAATTTAGAATGAATCCTACTCAGGGAACAAGACATCCCATTCTTGTTCTTCCAAGCTCACTTTGAAACAGTTCCAAGTTTTGTCCTTATTATTGGAAGGGAGGCAAAACCAATAATCTGCATAATTATTAATGCTTTAAAAAATACCGCTAAAAATGCAAGATAAATAACTTGATGTCCCTTCCAGCCAACGCAGTTTTAGAAGCAAGTTTTATCTTGCTAGATGCTTTAACTGATTATTATGTCTGTGTTAATATCCTAGGAAGAGAAATGGAAAGGCTTTGACAAAGGAACGCTTGCCAATGCAATGACAGGCAGCAATACTTTGGATCACAAAGCATTTCTTAGATGATGGGTATTGAAGTGCTGGATTTTTAAAACTGTAGAAAATCTTCCCTACTTAATTCCCTTTTCAGAGCAACTTAAGTTTTGTGAAGAAGGTTGAAAACACCTATATGCCAACATTAACATCCCAAAGGCAGAAAAAGGCTTTATAGGAGAGCAATCAAAACTATTTCTGAGACAATACTGCCCACAAGAAGGAAAACATGATTTTATGGCCTTGGTAAAAACTGGGAGCCTTGGATCAAGGTTTCCTTAGTTCCTGAAAACTGGCAGCTAACCTTAAGAAAGCCAAGACATCTCTCAGTGCTTCAGCCTGCATTTCTGGAGCAGCGATGGGACAAGGTTTGCCTCTCTTGTACCCCTGGAGAAGCAAAGGATCTTGCACCAGTCACCTGAACTCACAGTAGCACTTAGCCCCTGTTTAACATTGAAAATTGCTGCTTCTGTTGCAGGTTATTTTAAAATTGATCTTCGTGGCCCCATATATGTTTGTCTATTTAAATATCAGTTTGTTTGTCTGTCAGTTGAACTAATAAAAATATTACTGCTCTTCAACAAATTAGCGTGAGGCATTTTAAGATCCTTGACTGGAGGAAGCAAACAAAGCCATATTACCAAGCAGGTAGTGAAATAACTAAGCACAAGATTTCATAAATATTATTGTGCATGCAGCAATTTCCACATCTTCCTCTCTCCCTCCCTGGTACACAGAGAGTTTATATTAAACCTACAGGTAGAAAATCTAGAAAGTAGCCAAACTTAGCCTGTTTACTGTCCCTGAGCAATAATGCCATGAGCTAGGGGCTCAATATGGATACCACAAATTCTTCTCTCTGAACTGACAAAAAACAATCAGAAGAGCAGGGCTATAAACTACTGCTTCATTATAAATCACTGCATTTGTCACTTTGTCACACCCATTCCAGCACTCCTTGGAGTTGATGTTGCTTTAATTTTTAATTTTTCTAATATGGCAACAAGGATGGCAGCTGACTTTGCACACCAGAGCATGTGGTCACAGGTACCCGCAGAGCACAGGGCAGTGATGCTCATCACTGCCAGACCCAAGGAGGTTTCTGATCACTGTTGTTCTCCAGCTGCCTGCTGCTCCTGTGAGCCTGGTGCTCTCCAGCTGGGGCGCGGTGCTGTGGCACACGGCTGTGGAGCACATCCAACCCCCACAGAGTGCCAGCAAAGCAAGTTCTGGGCTGTCTGCACCCATCTGGAGAGATGGATTTATTCAGCATAGCACAAGAACTTAGAATCAGGTCCATTTCCAGGGTGAACACTGTTTATTTTGCTGCAATATCAGTATGGAAAAATACATTTCCAAGTTTGAGAGAGGAATTTTCCCAGTTTACAAACTTTTCCATGTTTACACAGTTTAAAATTATTGTAAGTAACAAAAGAGCACAGGCTCAGTAGCAGAAATAAGAATAAAGCATACAGTTGCTGGATGTCTTGAGTTATACCAGTGAGGCCAACATAGTATTTTGCAGAATGGTTAATAGATTGTGCTTATGGCAGTTTTACTTATTTTTGCTGAAGGTACATAAGTAGCCTTGAGTGTCCCAGATTACCAGACCTGGGACAATTACATGCTGAGCCATGCTCATGTGTGCATTGGAAGGCCTAGAAGGGGACAGGGAGAACGCATGGAAAGAACCACATCCTCCTCCAGACCACAAATCATGCCTGTTTGTACCTGAAAGACCATAAATTTATCTGTCTGCAGAGCCCTGGCAGGTTGCCTGGGAACTTCCATGAAAAGATGTAGTTCTGCAATGCACCCCTCACAGTGTCAAAGGTGGTATCTTTAGCATGCAAAAGAAAGCTCTAAGGTCATGTCTGTGATTAAAAAAATAAAAATCTCTGGTTAAATTGACTGCATTAATCTGTGTATCATTTTCCTGTGAGGCTGTTGGTGTACTTCCTCCAGTAATATTGCAGTCCATTCCAGTTCCCAGCTTTTATATTATTCCATTTCATTTTGTTGCACAACCCTTGCTCAAGGTTGAACTTATGAATTCATATTTTGGTGATGTGAAGCAATCTAGCCCTGACCTTGCCACGGCTCCTCACACACACATAAAGTGTCCTCTGAAGCCAGGGAGAGTTTGGCTCTAAAAGCTGATGGCAGGACAGGTCATGTCCTTTGTAACCCAGGCAGGCAAGACCTGACTGTGTGCTCGTGACTCCCAGGCCTTTCCAGCACCTTCCTCTCTGACAGGGAGGAGACTCCCACCCTGGGCTCCAACTTGCAGCTTTGTGCTGGGATCACACTGGAAATTCATGAAAGTGAGTCCCCTCAGCACAAGGAATGGGCACAGCTGTGAAATACAACCTTTTCTGAGGAACCCATTTCTGGCCCTGCCTCCTGCTGCCCCATGCCAAAGTTATGAACTAATCCCATTTACAATTGTTTTGCTCAACATATGGGTCCCAGATAGGGAGAAATAGCAAAAAAGAGGCAGATTTAACTCAATAAGGGCAAGTCCCCACTGCACTGGGTGTGGGTACTGGTGAGCTTGGCTCTACAGCAGAGAAAGGACAAAAAGCCAAAGAGAGGAGTAAAGCTGAGCTGGGAGTGGCAGAGGAAGATTTTGTGTGCGCCTGGAAAGGAAACAATGGGACACGGGGAAGGAATGAAAAGAACCACATCCTGCTCTGCACCCCAGCCCTGCAGATGAAGCTACTCCCTGACACTGGACCAACCCCAGTGCCCTGCTTCTCACATTGCTCCCCTGTGACTGCTGTGGGGAGGCTCCATCCCACTGGATGTGTCTCACCCAGGGCCATGAGGGCAGCAGGACTCTCAGCGTGTCAGATCACATCTCCCTCCTTCTTTGCAAGGACATTTTCATGAGTTCCCCACCCATTTCAGCCCATCACAAGCCCTTAGAGTTAAGCTCCAGCCCCACAACCTCTGCTGAATGTAAGCCAAAAGATGTTCCTCCCTTCCCAGCCAAGCTAACCCTGCTCCAGGCAGATAAGCTCTCTCTGGAGGAAGCCCTCCCACCCAGTGCTCCCCTCAATGCTTCCTGGGGAAGAGTACCCAAGGGAAGGACAAAGGCAAGATGGAATTTCCTTGCACACTCTTGGACTTATGTCCTATCATATCTGCTTCCACTGGTTTCTCAAGCTCATTGGCTTGTTTGTGAACTGCTGTATGTCTTATTAATGGCAATAGTGATTCTTTTCCATTTTTGCTATATTCCGTAACATATTATTAATATTCTCGCTTGTACACTCTCTATATGTTCAAAGCAACTACTTACTGTTTATTTGTTCTAAAAGTGTGAGGGAAATGAGGATGTCAGCATGAGAACCCCCACTCAGCAAATGACCCTCTCAGTCACTGCAGAGAGGGTAAGAGTTACCAGCAGCATCCTTGGCTGCTGAGTGTCTTTTGATCTGAACAATCCAGGAATATCTTTCCTCAATTTACAGTTCTTTTCAGACACAAAACTGCCAGTGCCCATTCCCTGGGTCACTTTAAGAACTCTCAGCCATATACAGTGAACAAAAATGGCTTAAAAGAGGTGTGTTTATAAGCACACATATGTATGTGCATGTATATATGGATAGGTGGGTATACATGCATATGCACTCACTTAAGGTATCATGCATAGCCAAGGTAGAACTGCAAATATACCATAACAAATTGTATATTATGTTGTAGATATTATATATGTTGTATATATGGTTTATATTATATATACACATCCCTGTGAGATATAATCAGGTTTCACTTTGCTTCAATAAGCCTTGGGCTGTGGTCAAGGTAATCCATCTGAATGTTTGGGGTTCCCTGTTTGGAGGGTGGACTATAAACGTGCAACTTCCCTGTCTCCAAAAGGCAGAGGAACTTAATCCCTTCCTCTGAGCACCTATGAGAGTATTGGGTTGACATTCATCAAGAGAAGCTCTCTGTTTCTGAGGTCACACCACAATACATAGCTCTGCTGCCTGGAGAGCTTCTGCTGCTGAGTGTGAAGGGACAGGTTACACACTTGGAAGTGTCCTTCAGCACTTTTTGTTCACTGCAGAGAGAAAGTGAGTCATGAGAAACCTTAAGGTGGAGCATTCAAAACAAGGAGTGTATAAATGATTAGCTAGCAAGGGAAGGTCAGCACTAGTCCTTCAAGTCTGAGCATGTTCCATTAACGATGGCACATAAATAATCCTTGTTGAGTGCCTGTGGTTGCAGGAGAACAGCTATCACCCTTCTTGTCTCTGACATGTCTCTGACTCATGTAATATCATCAATGAGGCTGATCTCAGTTTCCTTAAAAAAAGGTAGTTAAGGTTCTAGAAGTGGTAAAAAATGGAATTTGATCAACAGATCCAGTCTCAGGATGTACACTTTTTACAAACAAACCGAGACACCTTCACTATGTAGGGAGCCAAATGCAGGGATGGAAGATGGACCTGAATTCTGTTTACACTCGTGCAACAATGCAATTAATCATCTTGTCAGATAAGATCCAATTGCAGAATCCTTATTAGCACACTGATGAAAATGAAAGAGCATGCACTGCCTGTTTTCTTCAGATCACAGGTTCAATTTAAAGCATATGGTGATAGGGAAAAAATCAGTTGACCTCGTCAGTGAGCAAGAATGACTAGTGAATCACTTGGAAGTATCTGACAAGAACACTGAGGTCTTTTCTCCTAACATAAACTACTGATTTTCTAGAAAATATTCTGTGAATAATACACCTGACTACACTAAGAAAGTTATCCTTAAATGCACTGATAATAGTGGCATTGCATGATGAAGCATCTAGCTACTGTCCAAAGGCTAGAAGTTCTGGTATTTTCAGCAAAATCAACTGTATCAACTATCCAGGACATTGCTGTAGTTTATTATCCAGCTTATTATGCACTTTATTATCTGTGGCTGCTCTTACACATCTCTGACACCACATCTCTTGTACAGATATCCAATTGGCTGAGTACCTTTTTTTACATGGAACCTTTTGGTACTAAGCTTTTTTTCAGATACTCTGCAGTGAAATTTTTATCATGAATTGAAGTTGGACAGATGAGCTGTATAACACAGATAGGGCAAATCCTTAATGATGCAGAGAAACCAAGCTACAAAGTAGCTTCTTTGAAGTGGGAAAATAAACATGCATATATGCTTAGTCTAAAGGTCTTATGCTAAAATGTACTTAATTTCACAGACATCTGCATAAGAAAGATAGACTGCACAGCATTGGGTGAAATAGTCTTTTTTTTTCAGCATATTTCTATTTAGAAATTCAAGAACACAATCCTACAACAGCCCAGAAAGTAGAAGAAATACCAGGAAAAGCGGAATATATAAATACACCAGACAACATAATCATCAGTCTGTCTATTCTCAGAGAGATTCTCATGTGCATTTTTCTTTCACCTGCAGGCAGTCTGGGGCACTTTGATCCCTATGTCCAAGCAGAAATCTGGCTGAAATAAAAGGAGCCAGGAGTCCACAGAGTGCAAAGCCAAGGCCAAATGTTCTCCGTGAGCTGTGGGGGATGAGGATGGAGGAGGTGCCCTTGACTCTGGGTGCACCAGAGCAAGCGAGAGGAGGGGCAGGCAAGGCAGGGAAGTGCTCCTGTCCCAGCTGGAACAGGGCAGGTGACAAGTGGATGATGCCACTACAAAACCTGAATGTTGGCCCATCCCTGCCCCTCCTTGCTGCCAGGCAGTGGGTGGCAGGAATGGTGACACTCCTGCCCTGTGACTGCAGGGAAGGATGGAGTTTCCATACCTTGGGAAAGGTCTGATGTGGGCCCGTGGCCACACAGGAACACTTTCCAGCCTCAGAGCCCTCTGACTTCGTCTGCAGCCACCACTTTCTGTCTGGGGTGGTTCTCAGCTCCTCAGGTGCTGGCAGTGTGTGCCTTGCTGGTGATTTATTGAACTGTAGAATTTAAATGCATTTTTTCATTTTAATGAGGTTTCACTCTATGCAGAACTGTACAAAATTCAATTAAATAATTTTGCATTGTTCCCTGTCTAAATACATCCATAGCTATACATATTGTCTTAATGTAATATATCTGTGGATGTGGTCCGTGCATAATTTTGATGTGAGAATCTTTAAATATTTTTGAACAAACATTATCTAGGGAGTAGAAAATCCTTAATATGAGCCATTCTTACCCCTCAGCATAGCTGAGATACAGGAGAGAAATATTTTATTCTATACAGTAGTTATATTTTTCAGGATCCCCAAAACCTAGTACTGAACTGGGCAAGAAAAGAGACAAGTCTCTTACTTTGGTAACTGGATGCCAACTTCCCACCTGTCAGACAACTTCAATTAACACTTGACCATGTCTGGGTTGCAGATTTATTTATCTTTTTGCTTTCAAAATAAGCTAAAAATATCAGAAAAGGTCTTTGAAAAATAACAGAAAGATGTCTGAAAAGTGCCAGTTGTACAAACGAAAACAGGTGGAATTGGGAGACAATTGGAAATTTGTTTGCATATGTGGGGAGTGGCAGAAGGAAGCAGGAGCACTGAGGAGCCATGATTCCATCTTCAAGTCGTAGGATCCTCTTCTAAGTCATTCCAGCAAATGCTATATGCTGAGTTTGCATCATTCTTCTCTCCATCCTGCAATCACATGGATGCTCACCTGTGCAGCAAGAGCTGGAGCAAGGAGCCAAAACATAATGGCCTCATTTAGGCAGCTGAACTTCTGAAAAGGTTAACATCTAAAATGAATTGTAAGTTCTGCTTGTGGACTAGGCCCACATAGATACAATTTGCCTGGAACAGTATTTTTCATGTGCATTTCAACAGGCAAGGTGAGTGCTGAGATCCTGGGTGTGTAGTTTATATTACATTATTTCTACTCATGCAGAAATAATGAAAAGTAGTCTCTTGCCTGTTTTCTTCTTCAATAGGTGCTACAGAGGGCTGTGTTTCCAAAGCAATTGTCAGTGAAATGGTGTCTGCACCCTTTTGTGCAAAACTAAAGAACAAGATAGAACAGAATAAAAGTTACAAATTAATCAGAGGTGTGGAAGCTGCTTCAGATCTGCATACATTTAAATTAATTAAGAACCAACTTAACTTAAGCAGTGCTATCATTCTTTGTTAGTGTGATCCTCATGCTTATGCTAAGTGTATGGATGCTTTTATGCCAAGCAGACAAGCATGTTAGAGAGAAGACTGGTGACTCACAGTTCCCTGTAATGAACTATACTGAAAAAGAAATTTTAAACTTGTAAACTCTGCCTTTATCACACAGGCACATTGCTATGACAGCTGGCTGGGGACACAAATGGCTTCTTAGATAAATTTGTAACAAAAGTCATATACTTATTCCATTTAAAAGACAGGAGGAATAACCCCCCAAAGCTGACCAAACTATTTCTTTCTGTCCCCTTTGTTATTTTCTTAGTATCTCTGGACTTGAGTCAAAATTACTTTTGTCCACCCAAGCCTTCCCACTGATTTCTCTGGGGCTTGGATGAGGTTTGCTTGTTATCAGGATTTGGTGCTGACCTCAGTCTGCCATCTCACTACCCAGGCTCCCAGGAACTGAGAACAGAAGACCCCAAGGAACACGAGGAAAGAATTCAGAATAAAGTTGCCTGGGACAGGTCTCAGTATGAGTTTTGAGAGAACTGCTAGTTAAAACATGGCTTTAAAATCCAAACAAAGGGGAGATGTCTTGGCACAATATCCCAGTATATGTTTGAAGAGCATCATACACCATGGAACTGAAGGCTTTGGGCAGTGCTGCTGATTTAATAATACTAAAATACAAAATGGAGCTGTGATCAAATTTGAAATTTGACTGCATTTCTTGTTCTCTCAACTTCGCCAGTCTACATTACTGCTTCATGTTTTCCTGGGAAAATAGGAAATGCAGAGAAACCTTGAAGGTGTAACTTTCTGCCTGGACCTGCACTGCTTCAGGCAGCTGTCTGCAAGTGACCCAGGCATAAATCCTCTGTCATCCAGAATGGCACAGAGGGCATCCCAGTCATTCCCAGACTTGCTAGCAATGCCTTGTCAAATCTTGCATGCATTTGGGTCCTGGCCCAGAACATATTTGCAGACCAGCAGCCTTCTATTCTCCCATCACCTCTGTCACCTCCTATTCTGTACAAAATCTGTAAAGCACAAGGGGAAAAAAAAGTCAATGACTGCTCCAGTCATCTGGTAAGGCCTTGTGTGTGAGATGGAATAATATAGCACGTGGCACCCAGAACATCAGAACACAGCTCTGTTTGAACCCAGTGTGTTTGACTAAAGAAGCAAAATCAGGAAAAATAAAAAAATAGAGGAACAGAGTTCTGTTTAATACCCACAATAAACAGTTACTAACCATGTTGTAATCCAGAGGTTTCCATAAACCCATGAACTTTGCCAGGCCAGTGGGGATATCCTCTGCTGTCTTCTCAGGTGGGAGAGCAGGGGGCACCAGGGCTATTGCTCAGTTCATCCCTTTCTTGACACCTAGGGAATGCCTGTTGTTGACAGCAAAGCACAGCAAACACAGGGAGCCCCCCTCTTTCACAACGTGCAAACCCACATTCAGGGAGGGAGGTGCACCCAGCATAGTGCACCCCCAAACTTCTGGATTTTAGGAGGATCAACCACCTTCTTTGTGGATATGCTCTGCCTTTGGGAGTTCTCTGCTGCTCCTCAAGCGCTGTGCCTGCTCCAGGGAAGGGGGAATATTTTTTTAAAATCATGCTTTTAGGCTTGTGCTTTATTATGGGTGGCAATTTTTATCATCATTTTGAAAGGGGAGGGGTTCAGTCGACCTTTGAGGATTTGAATGTTTGCATTTTTGGTTTGTTGTGTTTGGGGTTTATTG